>JAEANM010011392.1:0-15297 GCA_017656035.1 Myanophis thanlyinensis | reverse complement strand
AATATAATGAGTCAATAATAAACCAAGGACCTTATAGGCCATGAATAGCAGGTTTATATTGGCAAATACAAATTTAGCACAATCCTCTGACCAGATAAGCATCATAAAGGATTCCCTTTTCAACAATGCCCCTCCTGCCCCTCACCCCCACCAGGTTTCACTTAATTATAAGGATGCATATTTAATGAAGAAAATTTAGCTAATTGAGGAAATAAAAAACATACCTTTCAATGGCTGATAGAGCACAGCATTCTGAGGCCAAGGTTCAGCAGCTATAGGAAGGGTGGAAAAAACACACAATTTATAAGGTGAGCATTTGTTATTGCTTTTACACCAGATTTTCTCTCAACTTAGATTGATAAAGCAGCTTCCTCTACTTAATAGCTTTATCCAAATTTATTATTTTTTAAAAAAAGATAAAAACAGAAAGTAACATTTAAGATTAGAAAAAGAAGAAAAATAAAAAAACAAAAACAAAAGTACAGAGAAAAAAATAAAGAAAAAAATAAAAACGACTTCTGGTTTTTCTTTACAAGCTACAATCTACAATTTACAATCAGAGCATAAATTTAAATTGACCTCTTAGGGAGATGGGGCGGTATATAAATTTGATAAATAAATAAATAAATAAATATTTTCTAATCATCAAATCGATATATAAGAATTTAATTTCTTTCAAAAGTCAAAAAAGGGTTTCCAGTCAGCATTAATATTAACCAGTGTGTTTTCTCTAATTAAAGCTGTCAATTTTGCCATCTCAGCAAGCTCCATCATATTCAACATTCACTCTTCCAAATCTTTCCATCGTTGTACATATAAAAGTCTTGCTGCTGTTATCATATATAAAAACAAAGTTCTATGAATTTTTTTCCAACTTTTTGTCTTTCAAATCCCAAAGAAAAACTCTGGCTTCATTTGTATATTAATCTTTAAAATCCTCAGAATTAATGTATTTGAATCCTTTTTTTTTTAGTTTATACATGTCTACGAAGCATGCAAATAAATAAGTCCCCTCTTGTTCACATTTCTAGTATAAATTTAAGCATATTTACATTTTAGACAATTTTTTTCTAATGCAAAATAATAGAACAGAACAGAATAGAATTCTTTATTGGCCAAGACTGATTGGACAAAACTTGAAGTTGATGTCAACAGATGATTCCCTTCCCACAATACATAACAGTTTCAGAAGAGAAACGTTCCTGGGGAAACTAACACAATGGAAAGGGTTAAATTTTCTCTTCAAATGGCTGCAATGCTTATAATGATTACAGGCACGTGCAATTTCTTTTTGCAAAAAACAGCAGCTTAAATGCAAAGTTTGGCTCAAAGTTTAAGTCTGAATTGGTAAATAAAGATGCTGTGATGTTTTTCTGGATAGGATGGACTGAACTATACAAATAACTGGAGGCGAAGAGCTTCGAAGATAAGGTGCTGCCAAAGAAAATGGATGGAGGTATGAGACAATAGATGCAATCTTTATGCTAACCAAGAGATTTGAATCAAAAACCCGCAAAGCTCTAGAATGAGTATAATGATACAAGGAAGTTAAATTGGGGTAATAAAGCATAAATATTTAGAAGAAATAGTTTTTAAATTAACAAGCAGAAAAAGACGCTAGTCAAATGATGGGAAAAGAAAAAAGAGAGAGGCAAAGGCTGCTATGTAGAGGCAAGAATGTTAGCAACTGCAAGAATAAATAATATATGAATCAATTTTTAGATTGCATAATCATTCCCCAAGTCCAACCTAGTGCCCTCAAAGTTTGATTACAATTCACACTGTTATTCAACTAAGAATGATGGAGTTGTAGTTGAATATATATGGAAAGTCACTGAGACAAGCACTGGGACAGCTAAGCTTAATTTAAAAAAAAAACAAGCTACTACATATTTCAGTAAATAAAAAATATAATGGGAATATTAATGGGAATATCATTTTGAAAGAGTGACTCAAAAATAAGCAATGAATAACTATGAAAGAATAACATTCCAATTTTCATACTTATGCTAAGGATAACAAATTCCCTACAAATGTTAAAGCAACAGCATCCTTTTTCAAAAAGGGATATTTTTCTTTCTCAAAAAAAAACCCCCACTAAGGAGACAGATGGAAAGAAAAACCTAATATAGCAATTGAGAGCCAGTCAACAAGCCTGCTTGTTAAAAATCCCAGAAACTGCCATATATCTTAACTGCCACACTCCTGCTCTAAAATTTCCATAACTGTAAGGAGCATTTTACCACAATAAAGCTTTTCTATACTGCACCACACTTGTGACATCTGTAATGTGTAATTTGCCTCTTTGTGGAATAGTCTATGACTGTATGTGAAAGAAAAACAGGGATTGGAAAGTAATCCTTAAGATTATCTAAAGAATCGTGGAGGTGAAGGAAAGTTTTTGTAGGATCCATTCTGCAATTTATACAGACAAGGAGAAATTCAGCAAGCTAGGATGCTTTATGTAAGCAAACAGGTAGCAAAGGTTTTATTTATTTATTAATTTATATTCCACCACAAGAGAAAGCTATTGGAGTTATATGGTCTATATAACCAAAAGTTGCTGGGAAGAGAGAATAATGAAGATACTTCTGATGAAAAAAACAGTGTCTCTTTACAAACCATTGCAAACAACATTATTTTTACTATCTATCAGCCTTCTTATGCTGGGCATTTCCAGATCTGCAGAACTTTGACAGTTCCCATCATCTCCAGCAATCCAATCCCAAATATCCAGACAATAACAAGATAGAGAATGCTGCTATCTGCAAATTTAAAGAGGAAACGTGGGGACCAGGATTTGCCTGATGAGAATATGTCTCTTGATTTATTATTCAAAGTATGGATATACTGGCTTGAACATGGTATCAGTAGTATGACATGCCAGCACTGCCAGGCATAGCGTTCTTGCAGTTTGGCACGACAATGTTAATTGACTTGCCCACAGAAAGAATCTGTGCATAAAGATAAATCAAAATACCGTTCAGCTTAGTCACAGACAGGAGAGATATACAATTATTGTAATTGATAAAATGTAAATGATTTGCTAAATCTATTTACCACAGCTGCTGCTTTTTGCAACAATTCCATCAGTAAAAATTAAGAATGCTGATTCTCTGCATGACCTTGGAACCACAGTAACAAAAATGCTTGACAGCTTTGTAATTGTATGCCACTTTACCAGTGAATTAAAATTATTTTTGCACAGGAGCTAGACGGGACTGTAAGATTTGTAAATGATATGCTGCTGTTGTTGTTCTGTCATTTCCAATTCTTTGTGACCTATTCAGTGTCATGTCATTCGAATTTCAGACTTTAGGATCAGGATATCACCGGAACCCAGTTTGGATTTTTCACCTTGTGCTGATTGTGTTTATTTTTTTAAATGATTATACTTGGCAACTTGTATTGATTTTTTACTATTTTTATATGTATATTTATGTTTTTATGCTTGTCCATTGATCAATGTTATTTAATTAAGATGGACAGTCATATATAAGTGTGTATTGTAAATGCCTGTTAATATTTTGAGTTCTCATTAGCTCAAACTTGGATCATCATTCATAGCACCTAACCATCTGCCTATTTGTTGATTGCCTTTGATCCTTTCAAACATCACTGTCCTCTCCAGTGACTCTTGCCTCTGTATTACATGTCCAAAATATTTAAGCTTCAGCTTTGTTATTGGTGTTTTCTGTGAACAGACTATATTTGCTTCATACAGTACTGAATTATTTTTCTTGCAATCCAAAGTATTCTCAAGAATCTTGAGAATCTTCTCCAGGACCACAATTAAATTCTGCTGGGCCAGCTTTCATTACCATATGTTGTAAAAGTAGAAAACCATAACCTTCAAAGTATGCATTTTTGTTGCATGTGTGATTTCTCTACACTAATGTTTTGTCTAGAAAGTACACAGAGAAGCTAACTATATCCAAGTGTCATAATGGAATACTTTTTTTCATTATAACATTAATATTAATCTGTTAATGCATCATAGACCAAGAGTCCCCAACCCCCAGAACCAGGCCGCCGCACAGGTGGAAGTGGCGGGCAAGCGAGTAAAACTGAAACCATCTACTTGGTCCATGGAAAAATTGTCTTCCACAAAACTAGGCCCTGGTGCCAAACAAGTTGGGGACCACTGACAGACCTTTCCACTGAATGATATACAAAGTGATCATTAAAAAAATACAGAAGAATCAAAGCAAGGCAAGTATAACACATGTTTCTATGATATGCTGTTTAAGATAAAGTGAGCTAACATTAAGGTACACTGAAGCCCTAACATCTCCATGTAAGTCTAGAAACTTGAAATGTTATTGCTAATCCCTATGGACCAGCATAGGATTGGTCTATGTTCCTCAAAGAATTCTAGGTTGTACAAAATTGATATGGACAATACAGCATTAAATGGGCAATAATCTGAGGCAATATAATACAGTTTCCTATACTCCTAAAATAAAAGTTATGATTTTAGAAGTCTTTTATGAACAGTTTTGGATGTCTGAAAAAGAATTATTCATATATTTCTGAACTAAACCATAACTTTAAATCAGTAAAACCTAAAGAATGAGGGAACTACAAAGGATTAGGTTTCTCAACAAGAGAGCAGAAAAATAAACACATTTTTAATGTACCTCATGTCTCTTGCCTTGAGAACAATAGGTGAAGGCATAATTTGTAGAATAATAGGCACTAATATTACACGCTGCTTCAGCTCTGTCATATTTCCAATCCATCAAGTTGATTAATGTTTAAGTCTCTTTCAAGTCAACCTCGATTCCTGGTGACTTCATGGACACATCCAAATAGTTTTCTTACATTCTTCAATAATATTTTGATGACTTTCCAGATTAGTATATAGCCATAGAATTTTCTGGTGATTTTTTTTCCACAGACCTTTATCAAGCCCAATTTGGCTTAGCTTCCAAGCCCCCATAAAATCACACAACAAAAGTAAAATTTGTTCAATAATGAAATCAAGCCAAATTTATTATTTGGTTGCTAAATGCTTTTGATCTATAAATGATGTTTGTCCATAATACTTAAGCCACATTAAAAGAGGTTAGGGATAAAATCAAGCGTAAGGCCCAAAAACGAAATCTGCCTTGGGTTTGAATCCTGCAAGAGAAATCACTAGAAAGAATCACACTATTTTATAGTTCTAAGCTTATTTAACAAGCAGAAGTGCCCCATCTAAGAATGTACAAAAGTATCTTAATATACATTCCATTTAGCACTCTTCCTCATGTCTTGTTTCTCTGCAAAAACATTATCTCTTTCCTTCAGCTAAAATATGGTGAGAGACAAATATTAGTCATCTTCTCAAAACATTAAGAGTAGTTTCCTAGTATATCTTCACAGTCCAGATCATTTACCTATATCTAATCTAATAAAAGATGTGGTTGGCTCACTTGGCTACTGCCCATTAAAGAACATTAGCCTGTCATCCTAACCCAATGAAGTATCTTATATCAAACCACAGAACAGACAGATAGGAATACAGCCCTCAGGCGGCATAATAAATAGTGCCAACTTGAATTGTTAAAAAAATATGCAACTTGATGTGATAAAAGATGAAAGTTATACGAATCTATCCTAAACCGTCTTTAGCTACCCTAAAATTTGGTCAATCATATTTGTTCCAATTGTTAATAATTCTTTGAAAGAGATTGCTTTAAAAAGGATAATGTTACTACAGGAGAAACCAAAACATTTCTCTATATCAATTCCCATAACCAATCATTCTTAACCAGTACCATTATTAAGGATAATAAATACCTCACAGAACAATTCAAGAGTCTGTCTTCATCTTTATAATTTTCTCAATTAAGAAAATGTTCTTTTCTGTGCTGAGCATTGCATAAATCAAATATTTATATTCTTGATATATTTACTTGATTAAACAGTAAATATTAATATAAGTAAATTGGGTTTTATATTACTTATAGAAAATAAAAGTAAATTGGGTTAATTTCCTCCTCATCTGTTGATATAGATAATAAATTGCAATCTAAAATTCAAACAAGCCAAGACATAGACAATCTTTATTCTATGCCTGGCCCCTTCCTCAATCTACGAATCACACTACGAATTGCCATAGAAATGGTGACAGGGCATATTTTCCAAACACAGTAGCAAGTTCATTTTCAAATGAGGTAGCAAGTATTAATACAGTAACAATACTTAGCATGCTGAGCATACTGTTAGAAGTGTGAATTAGATCTTTCAAATTGGCTGTACCTTTCTTACATTTCCCTGCCTTCCAACTCAACTCAAAGGATGTGCAGACAAACTGCAGCTCCTTGTGCCTATGAGTACCTTTATGGATAACTAGTTATATGAAATAAGGTTTGACACTGTGATGAAGTTTATCAATTCATGGTATCTGCCAAAAGGACTATAAATGTGCTTACTGAAAACTATTAGAACATCAATGGGTTTGTGCTCTGTATCTTTATTAAAATAAATAAAAATTAGATGACTGCATTTACAATTTATCCTGTATAACAGCAGCAAAAATTGTGCAAAACATTCTATAGAATACTAGAGTATTTCTAGACAATTATGAAAAATATTTCAAAAATAAAAACCTGATTTACTAATCAATCTTTATATAATAGAAGTGAAAATTCTAGAGGAAAGTATGGA
The DNA here is from genome assembly GCA_017656035.1 of Myanophis thanlyinensis. Taxonomy (NCBI): domain Eukaryota; kingdom Metazoa; phylum Chordata; class Lepidosauria; order Squamata; family Homalopsidae; genus Myanophis; species Myanophis thanlyinensis. Next base: position 8,643 of record JAEANM010011392.1, on the reverse strand, counting down.
AAAAAATCTAGAAAATTCTCAAACGCATTTGTAAAATAAAAATCTAATTCTCTAAACAAATGTACTAATCAGTAATACATCATAAATAATTCTAAAAATATACAATACTTCCAATGGCATACAGACACAGGACTCTGCTGATAGTTTGAATTTTTCTTGTTTTAAAATAACAAGAAATATATATAAAATATATTAAAATAACAAAATATATATATATAACCTTTATTACTTCAACAAACCTGCAACCAATCTGATGCTTCAGTTTAAACTAATCTCTCATCCATTAGGAATGATCAATAAAGAATGCACAAATACTTCCCTTTATAAATTAGCTGCTCACTTTCATCCAATATAAATACCTATATGAAACATAATCGATTTCAAAATGTACTTAGGCCCTTTCATAAAACTGACCTTATACTATTCATAAAAAGGGTCAGGAAAACAAGTACATTGCATAACAAACCAGAAAAGTGACTTGGATAGTTTCCCTACATTGGACTTACAAAGGAGACCTGTTAACATTTTGAAGAAATTTGAAAAAAGCGACAAGAAAAAAAAAAGAATCCCAAATATTTATTTTAAATCATCATTTTATAGTACAAAATTATATATACAGTGCATCCATAATCTTTCTTTATATAATTAAATTTGGAATCCTATGCATACTTGCTAAGAAAAAAGTAAGTTGAAGCAAATTAATTTTAAATTTACTTGCTTTGAACTACATAGCTACAACTCTAATTACAAAGTCTAGTTAAAAACCCAAATGACTGTTCCAGAGATAGAATGAAGCTTACATTCATGGAATGGTTATCAAGCTATAGGTGCATTCATATTTAGGAAATGCTTCCAAGAGGAAATCAAGCTGAATATTGACTTCCTGAAAAATATGCTTCAAGAAATATGCCAAAATCCGTTCTTCACTGAAAACAGATATGTTTATCTGTAAGAGAAGTGGGCAGGATGGTACCCTCCTGGTGGTTTACACTTAAATCAGAGAGGGGTTATAATGTACATCTGGAACACTGAGTCTCCAAAATCATGGACAAATTCACAAACTCTTACAAGACTTTGCATTTTGATACTCCCAAAAATATACTCTGATCTACCTTCTATCATACAAATGATAGAGGAGTACTGGGAACTAATTCCACATCATGATGTTGCAAAATAGATATATGTGAAAATGAAGAAATAGAAAAAAATTCAATTAATTACAGATAGGACATTTCTTGTTCAGGGTTCTTTAAAATGTGCTATGGACTAGTTTTCTTACACATTCCATTTTTTTGAAGAAAAATTATATATTCTGTATCTAAATTATTTTCATTGTGCTTTTGCAATATACCAGTACAATATACTACTTTAACATATGCAGGTATTTGTTATCCTGTTTTCCTTGTTCTGTTAGAACAGTACTCTTAGAGATGGGAGAAAAGTTTAAAATGATTAATCAGGATGTAGATGCAGATAGGGATAAAGATCCAAGAGAGGAATATGGGAGGGAAGTTAAAAAATGAACAATTAAAGCTGTAAAGCGGGCAAGAGATGATGGATAGAAGGAAATGTTTTTAAATATAATGATGGCATAATCAAGTTAGAACAGGGATAGAAATAAGAGCGAGGGGAAATATTAGTATACACATATTTATACAATAAAGTAAAAGTAATAACAAGAGGAAAGATCAGAAATTGAATGATGGTATTATTATGTATGTTTGAACAATATTGTGATTGGCATTAGAATAACATATTGAAACATTGAACAATAATGAAAGACTATAATTTAATACAAATGTGTATTAACACTAGAACTATATAAGCTTGATGAATGTAACAAATACGATTAATATTACTATTTTTATTTGTACCAAAATGTATGACACCCACATTGTTCACACATTGGTATGGATGTATTGTAAAATAATACAAAAAACTCGGGGGGTGGGGAGAAGAAGAGCCCTCTTAGAAAGCTTAGGTTTGTGTGGCATTCTGGATATTTATTATACAGAACAGTCATGGCTCAACCTACTAGATCAAAATGCACATTTTTTGACTTACTGAAGATGAACTTCAGGGTACTATTTTATGTCATAAACGTTTTCTAAATATTAATGAGCAAATGGTGAAAGTCTGCTTCTCAGAGTAGCCTTTTTTTCCAGTGTAAGGTCATCTCTCAATTTTGGTAAATAAATATTTTCCGCTCAATATCCATAGAATGAATCTTTCATTCACCTTAGGAAAATTATTTCTTCAGACTCACTAATGTATCATTCCTTTCTTTTCCTACATCATCAGATGATATTTAAGTTGCTGCAATAAGAAAGATTAAACCTTGATACCATCTGAAAACCAAGATGTTAAGTCTCAAAGCAGTATAGGAAATTTATTTCCTTATCCTGAGGGTTCATTTGTAATATGTATAAGATAAATCTCAATAAATCCTCATATTTGTCTGTAGAAGAATAGGTTGTACTAGATATCTATCTAAAATAGATTTTGAGTACTACAGGGTATGACAACCAGTTTGAAATTTGGTTACCATTTATAGCATTAAAGGAAAAAAAATATTTTCTAAGCATGAGAAGCCATGTCAAGCAGATCCACCACAATTTAAATCAGTAAAATTTTGCAGAGTAAAATGCAAGCAAAATGACTTCTTCATTATCTAGTCAACATCATCACGAAAAGCCACTTAACGCTTCATAAATGATCTGGTCATCATTTTATATTTAATCATTAGTGCATTAGAGCAACAGACTATGCTCAGCATGTTCAAACAAATGCAACTTACCAAGTGAAAGGGGCAATATTTTAGAAAATCAACATTTACTATACAACAGATAAACAGGGATAGAAAGCAAAAAAGCAATTATGCCTGGCACAGACTACATCCTTTCTCTAGAGAGAAAAGGCATTTTTAAAGAGTTGATGTCCCAACTAAAGTCGTAACTCACTTTGGGGCCCAGAAAAATCTTTTTTTAAATATAATCACCCTAAGCAATTTAACTGCATATGCAATTAAGATCAATATTTTATTGCTGCCATCTCACCACAGCAGTTATAGTTAACTGGAACTGCATAACAGTGTGATTGTTTTCATGAGCAGAGTCAATCACCTGCTCATGAAAACACCAATTTTGACCAATACCAATTTGCCTACAGAGGAAACAGGTTGACAGGCAATGCCATATCCACAGCCCTACATACGGCATTGAGATACCTGGAAACACCTGGGAACTATGTCAGGATGCTTTTCATAGACTGCTCGGCCTTCAACACCATTCTGCCGGGTATCCTCATCAAAAAGCTGACTGACTTAAATTTCCCTCACCTCACCTGCGACTGGATCAGAGACTTCCTGACAGACCGCCCACAAACAGTAAGGGCTGGGTCTTTTACATCCTCCACCCTGAAACTCAGCACAGGCTCCCCTCAGGGCTGTATTCTTAGCCCCTACCTGTACTCGCCGTATACACATGACTGCATACCTTCTGACCCATCTAACACGGTAATAAAATTTGCAGTCAATACCACCGTGCTGGGCCTTATCACAGGAGGGGATGAAACAGCTTACAGGAAAGAAATCCAGAAAACAACCTGCACCTAAACACCAGCAAAACCAAGGAAATTGTGCTGGACTTCTGGAAACAGAGAGAGGAACCTGCCCCACTTTATATCAAGGGTTTCCTCCTTCAAATTCCTAGGAGTGCACCTCAGCCAGGACCTCACCTGGAAAAGTAACACATCCCAGGTAATCAGGAAGGCCCAACAAAGACTCCATTTTCTGAGAGTCTTACGGAAAAACCAGGTGGCACAGCGACTGATGACTTCCTTCTACCGGTCAACAATAGAAAGCATCCTCACATACTGTGTCACAGTATGGTACGCCGTACTAACAACCACTGACAAGAAGGCACTACAGAGGGTAATGAGCACAGCACAAAAAATCCACTGGAGGAAATAGCCAGATCCCGCTGTCTCAACAGAGTGAAAAAATCCTCAGGGTGACTCTCACCCTGGACAGCACTACTTCATACTTCTACCAGCAGGCAAGAGATACAGAAGCATAGCCAGCCAGCCAAATAGGCTGAAAAATAGCTTCTATCCATGGGCTATCCGACTTCTAAATGCCACATAACACCACGACCAGACTTAATACAACAGACTCACAATGCCAGTGCACCGTGCAATATGTACATACCGGTGGAATAGTGTGTGTGTGTGTGTGTGCGCGCGCAGGTCTAGGTGTGTTCGCGACGTTTCAGGAAATGTATGTGGAAATGTGTCTAGCCGGACATTTCCTGGGATTAGAGATTTGTTTATAAGTCTGGAGATTTATTCTGTATTTGAATGTATTCTGTGTCCTGTGCTTTGTGTGATTTTACCGATGGAAGCTCATTCAATTTCATTGCACACATGTGCATTGACAATAAAGGATTGAATTGAATTGAATCAAATTTCATTTTATTTTTTGATATTAAGAGTTTCACACTACTATATATTTAAGGTAGAGAAGTGATAATAAAGAAAACAGAGATAGAAAATACATTATTTTAAAAGATGAATGTGTGGAAAACACACCTCACTGGGTTAGCTTGATGAATGCATGAACTTAATATACAGGTATTCCTTACTCACCAACTAAGTTCACAGTCATGTTTCTTAATGTCTTTGCTTAATGACTGTGGTTACTCCTTTAACAATTGAATGGGAAGTAATGTCATCAGTAATGTCAGATGATTTTTCACTTAGCAACTACTGCATACAGCAATAGGGCTGCCGGTTCCCACTATTATGGCCACTAAGCAAGGACTACTTATAGCAACAGCACTGAGACTTAAATACCTAAAATTCACAGTGCTTTACAGACATCTCTAAGCAGTTTACAAGAGTCAGCATATTGCCAACAGTTTGGGTCCTCATTTTACCCATCTCGGGAGGATGGAAGGCTGAGTCAACCTTGAGCCTGGTGAGATTTGAACTGCCAAATTGCAGGCAGCTAGCAGACAGCAGAAGTAGCCTGCAGTACTGCACTCTAACCACTGCGTCACCAAGGTTCTAATCTATTACTAGATATCCAAATCTTTCATATATACATCCTATCTTCTACAGGATTATGTATACAGAATCAGCTAATCTTTGCCATTATTCCTACATCAAATTATGAGGTAGATTATATTAAGAGGCAGTTAATTAACCCAATGCTACCCCATGACTTTCACAGCTGAGGGCTTCAGCTATGATGACTTTATCCCAGGAATAATACTGCAAACTTCTTTATTTTAAAGATATTAACTTTCAAAATAATAGATCAGGGAGAATTAAACTGGGGCCTACTAAATGCTTTTGGTTTCAGTTCCCATGACTTCCTCTCAACATAGTCATAGTTAAAATAGTTTTATTTATTTATATAATTTCGACACTGCCCATCTCAGGTAAGTAGTTAAAATATTTCTGAATTACAATTTTAAAATCTTGGTTTCTAGCACATTCCTAAATCACAGAGTTATCTTGGCAGTTAAAAGGTACATCCTACTTTTGTATTATAATCCAGGAAGATAAAGTCCATAATATACAATATATTTTAATTTTCTTATGTATTCAGCATGTAGAGTGTATCTATGAATTTAGGGTTACTAAGTGTTGGTTGTTACACTTAAGGACTCAAAACATCTTAGATCATTAATCAGATCATAAGCACCATGGAAAATTTGAGAAACTAAAAAGATAAAAAGAAAGTGTATAAAAAGAAAATGAACAAACTTACAGGCTATATCATAGTGCATATGTAATGTTAAAAGTCCCAAGTATATAACTGATCATAAAAATATGAAATGATCAATTCACTCTTTAAAAAGAAAATAAAACTTCAGCATTCTCTCTTACTTACTAGAGGAACACAGGATTTTCAAGCCAGCAAGTCAAAAGATGGTCACATGAAGTGCTTGCTTGCTTAATAACTTATATGGTCCTCACTTAATAACAACAACTAGGACTGCTGTTGCTAGGTGCTCTACGTTACCAACTACTTGTTCAGCAACTGTTAGGAATTGTGATAGCACTGAATGACTCCTACTTATAACTTGGTCCTTGGCATACCAACCATTCCAGCATCATGCAGCCATGTGATCGCCATTTGTGACCTTCCCTGCCAGCTTTTCACAAGCAAAGTCAATGGGGAAGCTGGCAGGAAATGTCACAAGCTGCTGTGGCAAGTACCTTCCTGTGCACCATGCTGCACTTTCCTTCCCTTGCACTCACACTGACCCACGTCCTCCTTCCCTTGGCACTTATATCAATCCACACTCTCCTTCCCATTACTTTCCTGTGCCCCCCTGGCCCAATTCATGTTACCTGCATTTGGTATTCCCCACCACCTGTCATCTTTGTGCTCCTTATCTGGGACTCTCACACACTTCCTACTTGATTTCCTACTTAAGCTCATCTGTTTAAAAGATGCACAGAAGAAAAGTCTTAACCTACTGGCATCTCCTTGCAACAGATAAGCAAGGGTTTACAAGTCTCATTTTGCAGCTAAGCTCAAAAATATAACCCACAGAATTTATAAAATCACCCTGGAAAATGTAACCTCTTTTTGCACAGGGCTATCATGATACCGACACTATTATGACTATTAAGTCATAAGAACCTCCATAGATCCAGCAACTACAAAATGCATGGCAGCAAAAACATTCAGGGTAAGCCATTATGCCTGCCTTTATTTGTGTGGTTAGGTTGGGTTGGGTTGGGTCAGCTTGGGGCAATTAGTAAGAAAGGGACTAGAACCATCACAAGCATTTTCCAAACTGCAGACAGACCATTGTTACTATATTTTTTTTAATCCCGCCTTTTTAAAATAAGACGGTGAACATACATAATGCTCCTCCCATTTTCCCAACAACCCTGTAAGGTGGGTTGGGTTGGGCTGAGAGAGAGGGGGGGGGGGAGAGAGAATGACTGATCCAAAGTCACCCAGCCAGCTTTCCCTCCCTACAATTCAGTCTCCCGGTTTCTAGGCCAGCACCTTCACCTCTGCACCAGGCTGACTAAGAAATCTAGGTACTGAGCTCCAACACTTCTGGGCTAGCAGGGTAAGGAAGCAGAAAAGGCTCTTCCGCCAATAATACTGACAGGCCTCTATCCGGAAAGTGGGGGGGGGGGGGTTCCAAAATGCAAACGAGGACGGAACAGCAAGCCTGGCTGTGCTGAAGAAGGCGACCTTAGGGGACGCCAGTTTCCCTGGGCAACCTCAGCCTCACCGCCGCCCACTCTAGTCTAGGCAACTCTCCAAAGGTCGGGCGCCTCTCCTCCTTCGGAGACGCAGCCCCGCGAGGAGGAGGAGGAGGAGGGAGGTTTGCCTCTGCCTCCCTTCCGCTCCCATTCCCGCCGCTGCTTCCCCCTCACCTGCTATCTGAGTCACGAAGGCTTCCGCCACCAGTGACATGCTTCCGACGACAGGAGACTCCCTTCCACTCCCGTCCCCAGGGCGCGTCGCAAGCGGCCGAAGGTGAAGGACGCCAAAGGAGAGCACGGCGGCTGCGCCGACCAGCCTGCGGGAAAAGTGCATCCGGGGCCTGCTCCGCCCCTCGGAGGAGAAAGCGCCTGCTTGCAAGAGCGAAGGGGAAGCCGAGGTTCCCGCCTGCTTGCAAGAGCCGCTGAGGCTCTGACCCAGAAAGAGGTTGCGGTCCCGGTTCCCCCATTACTCTCACCCGGCTGTGTTAGATTCCGTCAACGCTTCGCGCGCAAAACCTCCGATGGGCTCGCTAATCGCGAAATGAGTGGATGGTTGAGGCAATATGTTGACTCTGTAAACCGCTTAGGACTGTAAAGCACTGTGAAGCCAGGGGTGAAATCCAGCCAGAACTTGTCACCTGCGAGGCTGGCAAAAATGTGTCCCAGCATGAAACAGGAATGCTGGAAATGTAAGAAGAATGCAGGGATGTTTTTTTCATATGTGGTGGCATTGTCAAAACGTTCTTAATTATTGGGAGCAGATAAGAAAGTGGATAAACAAAATTACGGAAGTATTTTTATTAGGCATGGTAGACCCCCAAAATCAAAGAAGCACCTCCAGTAAGTACATAATTATACAGGCTAGGAATGGCCAGCAATGTTAACAGGAATATAGACCAACAAGGGAGATGGTTGTAGACAAAATCTTTGAATGGTTCAGAAATGGAGAGATTGATCTCAAATTGAGGGGGAAAGGGGGGAATAAGGGCTCGGTAACTGTTTAACTGTATTTTTCATATAAATTAATAAAATGTAATTTTAAAAAAAAATGGGTAGCTGGAGAACCAGTAAAATTGGTTGTGCCTGCCCCAGCAGAACAGTTTGAAAAATGACCATCTTATAGAAATTGTCTTGTGCACTGTGTGAGCCCTGATTATTAAAGAGCTTTTCAACCAAACCAGAATCTACCTACCTCTCATATAATTCAGACACCTGATTTGAGTAGGTGGAATTTTTTTATTTCCATTAAAAGTTATTGGAAGGAGACTGTTCTCTTTTCAGCTGGGAAACATTAAAGTTAAGGTAAGGCAGAGGTGGGCAATTATGACTCTTTTATGACTTGTGGACTTCAAATCCCAGAATCCCTGGGCAAGGCAACCTAAATAAAATGGAGGAAACATTTGA
>JAEANM010011391.1:0-15297 GCA_017656035.1 Myanophis thanlyinensis | reverse complement strand
TAACCAGGAACTACAAGCACACTCAGGACCACAACAAGAACCATGTCTGCATCTAACTCCCACCTTCCCAACTAACCCTAACTATTTCCTAACCCCACTCTCCCTTCCTACCTTAACTTACCCGCGGTTGCATAAGCATTTCACCGCATATCGTGCCATGTATGACTGTGTATGTGACCAATACATTTGAATTTTGAATTTGATTTAACATGACCCCATGCCAAGTGGGGCTTTAAAGGTCACAACCAACACCTTGAATTGAACCAAAAGCAAACTGATGCAGCTTGCACAGCAAAGGTGTGACATGCACTATTCTTTGGGCACCCAAGATTGCTCACACAGCCAAATTTTGTACCAGCTGAAGCTCCCAGATATTTTTCAAGGTTTGCAGATTGCACTGCAATACTCTAAAGCAAAGATGACCAGGGTATGAGTGACAAAGCAGAGTGCCTCCCTTTCCAGGAAAGGGTGTAACCGACCCATGACATGACATTGAGCAAAGTTTGATAATGCTTTATAAATTAAAATCAGTGTGCTAAATTGGATCTCAAAAAGGAAGCTTATCTAACACCCCTATTCTCAAGGTCAGGGTGTAAGAGGTTATGATAATACTTCTGCTTTTCATTAGAATAAACAAAAGTTTAAAAGGTATTTATCCATTTGATCTTCAATTGTTTGAAGGTATCTTCCTTCAAAGAAATAGTGATGAAATGTATTTACACATTTTCTGATTAAAAGCATTATATGAAAGCCTCAACTGACCAAAGCCATGATAGTTATCAAAGGCTCGGTATGGTAAGAAAAAAGGGAAAAAAATACATACTTTATCTTGTTCCTTTAGCTGATTTTGTTTTCTATTTCTTTCTCCTTAACTTTATTATCTTGTGGGAAAAGTGTGTGTGTGTGTGTGTGTGTACCAGTGTTATGTCAAGGCAGATCAAAATGTCTATATGTCAGAACACCCATGGATTCTGTACTACTGACAATATTTGAATTGAATTGATCAGTTGGATTTCCATTGGTTTAATTCTTCTTGAAAACTGGAACAAGCCTCCCTCCCTTCCTTCCTCCCTCCCTTCCTTTTCTGATATTATCAAAATGCAGAGATGCTTTGTGCCAAGTAAAATTGGAAACAGTCCTTTATATTCCTAATAAAGCTGAATGAACTTCTTTCTTTCAAGTATCTGAAGTTGCAAAGTCATAAGATTACTTCTATTACTTATATATTTTCATAATGTCAGGACTACAGAACTATGCATTAGTGCGATAACACAACTAATAAATGATCAACCAGAGGAAATATTTTGAAATGTGGGAAGATTGTCACCGTTAATGTGGTAGCCTAGCAAATGTCCATACTTGAGAAACTTTGCACTGAGTCATATCTATGCTTTCAGGTATTGTAAATAAATTAGCATCTTCCAGAAGATAAACTAGTTCTGATGCTTAAAGGTGAATGTTACATTAATCTGGAATATCCTTAAGGAGCTGCTTAATAGGCAACATGCAAATACAAAGTTATTTAGATTACAGAACTAAACTTAAAACCAACATAATAGTTTCATATTCTGGAAAATACACATATAAGGGAGGGAGGGAGGGAGGGAGGGAGGGAGGCTTTTAACACATGAAACACAAAAACATGGTCACAGTGAACAAATTCCTACAGTGAAGAACATTTTTCAGGATGAGACAGAATACTGATCAATACTGACCTCTCATTATGATGGTCTTGGTCGAGAAAATAAAACATTATTGGCAAAATTCTGGGCATGATTCTTGACAAACACCACTGAAGAATGCTAAATGCCAGGAATCCTCCTAATTTTAAAGCCTAATTTGAAAGCATTCTTACACATCAGTGTCTCTCAACTTTAACAACTTTACAATATAGCTTCAAATCTGACTTCTTTTTTTTTCTTGACTTTAATTGGAAAGGAAGGTTGGAGCCTGCACAGCAAAGCATTCGTCACAACCAACACCAATGTGATTTTTCATCTCTGATACTACATGGTTTTATAATATCATAATTTGGGTAAAGAACAATTTTAACAAGCTGTAGCATATTTCTATGTTTGCTACAGTGTTTTCATAAATCTATATCACTATAAAATGATTCATATATTTCACCTGTCATATATTTAGCAACAGGTAAAACAAATAACTAAATCTGCCATACCCTATTTTTCCTTCTTCTTCTCAATTGTGTCCAATTCTCAGAGACTATCTGAACAAGTCTCTGCAGTTTTCTTGGAAACATTTTTCAAATGTGGTTCCATTGCCTCTTTCCTAAAGCTGAGACAAAGTGACTGGCCCAAGATTTCCCAGCTGGCTTTGTGCCTAAGGTGGGACTAGAACTCATGGTCTCCCAGTTATTAGTCTGACATCCTAAACACTACACCAAACTGGCTCTTGTATGCTCTATAGAAGGGGTGGGGAACCATAACTCTTTTATTACTTGTATGTTTCAGGAATTCTGGGAGTTGAAGTCCACAAATCATTAAAGGGCCATGGTTTCCTACCATCTGCTGTATAGGAATAAACAAGTATGACATTGACACAGACTATGTAAGCCCTTGGCTTTTTATCACAACAGCAAATATGCTAATATTTTAAAATTTTTAAGCCATATTTATTTAGTCATCAGTTTTTAAGTTAAGTTACTTCTAAATACTTTTTGATCCCAATTATTTTCAACCATCCTACATAAATAGCTGAATTGCCTTTACATTCCTAATTATAGCTCCAAACCTTTAAGAGAATACTTGCCCCAGGGTTTCATATAAAATATCCACTAAGTAGCATTATGAAAAACCAACAACCTGATGCTTCTCACACCTTCCCAAACCACAGAAGGTAATTGTGCTTCCTCTGAAGCAAGTGATATTCTTCAGGGAGGTTTCATAATTTGAGAAAAAACAAATTATGTCTCCAGTGAATGTAGAACTCTTCCCTGATCTGGCAGACACTGTACAGACTGCAGATGTCATATCGTCTGAAAATCCTTATTTTTACTGAACCCAGATACCAGCTGATAAGCAATCAAGCCTAAGCTTGCCCCATCTGTCCTCTCTCTCTCTCTCTCTCTCACCCTTGAAAACATTCTGCAGGATCAGGAAAAACAGTTAAGAAAGCCAAACTCATTTCTTCATAACTTGTGCAACCTGCAAGATTAGTCTATTAAGCTTATCTAGAGAGGCCAGAAAACCTACTGTTCTGTACTACTTGAGACCACCCATTTATTTTGTACATCCAGATATATTTTTTGCAGGAATGAGTAAGAGAGCAATTCTAAGAGAAAAGACAGATGACACATATACCCCAAACAGTCATCAAGACCTAGAATACTTTTAAACAAGACTAATGTCAGATGCAAGCAACCAAAGCTACAAATGAATAACTTTAATGTCTATCATCTATGTCACAGTTCCCCAATGTTTCGGGCTTTACAGACTGGTGGGGGGGAAAGGTTTACACAAGCAGCCGGCAAGCACACACATGCAACTCAATTTCTGCAAGTGGCATGTATGTCTGCCACTCACGCCACTAGAGTGCACATGCACATGCTTGCCCACTGCTTGCACAATTGAGGATAAGCATGCATGCACACACAGTCATCAGCTGTTTCCATGGCCCAGTTGCAAACCCCTCACGGCTCACTAGTGGCCCACAGGTTGCAGTCCCCTGATCTATGTTGTAAGAATCTCTTCAGCCTGCTTGGGGGAGGTCCAGGTTTGCAACTACTCAACGTTTCCACGTCCTCATTTAATCTAATGATTAAGCTGACAGTTTCCCAACAAATATTGTGCTCCAGAATCGCATAGGATTCCTTAAACATATTGTTTCGGTGACAAAGCAATATGAAAAGGTGAGTTAACCTCTTCCATTATCTTCAGTCCTTGCTCAATTCTGCAAAAAGTGATCTTGTATTCCATTTAAAACTTTTCTCCTTTCAGCTCAAGAGTTGCTTCTGCTCAATTGAGTTCAAAGCAGTCAGAAAATCTTAGTCCTAGATCTTAGGAAATGAATTATATAATAGAAAGTTACAAAATATCTATAAATAATGTATATAATGTATATAAATGAAGCAATTACAATGTATATGGGCATGTGGCTAAATGCAGCTGAAAATAACAAGGACGGATTTACTTAGCTTTTCTCCAAGGAGCAGCAACTCTGTTCTTTTCCATTCCAGAATTCAATAGCTACAATGCAGACTAATATACTTTGGAACAACCTTACTACAATTTTCTGCTAAATCTGATCAATATGCTGAATCAGTGATACCTACATAAGTTCCATAACCTTACCAAAAGACTGTCATTGGAATTTAAAAACTTGGCCACAATGTTTGATTTGGTATGGTCCCAATTTAACCGTAGTCATATTAAACAGAGGCACAGATTTGGGACTAAGGTTAGAAGGAATGGAGTAGGATAGTTCTTTTGGAATGCAAACATGGCAACAACCAAAATCTATTCACCCGATCCAATGTAATGAATCCTTTTAAAAACATTTCCTTGTTCCAGAAACTTTAAAATATAGTACTTCCACATCTACAGAACCTTTAATCTCAAACAGAAATAAAGTGATTTGTTTGTTGTTTGCAGAATTGTATCTGAATTACCCTGAGAATGACCACTATCATATGTTAGGCAAGCTTAAGGTAAATATTTAAAAAAAAACCTTTGTTTTTTCAAAGACAAATGAAACCCCAAAGCATAATCAGCACTACTAGCAGAAAGTCCTGTCTGACAACGTAAATTTTATACTTTAGTGGACTGTGCCATCTATATTGCCAATACTTCTTTTTCAGGGCAGTGTGTCTCTTATTCCAGATCAAACAGCAAAGCAAGGAAAGAAAAGCTATCTTTTCCCAAGGAATGCTCCAGATCGGACTATGGCTTATTGAGGGGTCTATTTAGCCATCTCTCCCACTATTCCAAACTTACCACAGTATTATTTCAAACTCCAGTTTTCGCTGACTGCAATCAACAGGCCTAAACTTGATGTGTGAGACAGCAATAATTTAGGGAATTTTTACAAACACACCCACAATAAACTTTGATCTCTATCCAAGCCTAGATACAGTATTTTACCACTTAGTTCAAATACACATGTCAGAAATTTAATCCATCTCTCTATCTGAGAAATCCCACAAAGGGAAAATATGCTACTTGGGAAGGCAATATTTGAGCATCCAACTACAATGATTTATGGAAGAAAAGGTGTTACTACGGCTCCAATCTTAAACTTTCATGGACAGCTCATAAGAAAATAAGCTAATTGCCCTTAAGTATCAAATGATACAGTTCAAAAAGCATGTTACACCTTTTTTGTTTAAATCTCAGTATGTCTTAAATGAAAAAAAGGAATTATATTACCAGGCTCTCCAATACTTATGTTAAGTAAATAATAACTTTCATTTATTAATTTATTTTAATAAAATGCTGTGGGAGTAAAAATCTATCTAAATATAGTTTTTTATTTAAGATACATTCATAATTTAGTTTATTCAGCATGAAATGGAGCTTAGTTATATAGCATGAAGCTGTATGTTCTGCAATATTGGGACTGCTGTTGAGTCAACAGTGGGTCAGGGGAGGAGCTGCTTTGGGACAGAGATGACAGTTGCTCTTTAAAAATTATGATTTAAATCAAGTTCATTTAAATCAAGCCTTTTTACTAGTGATTTAAATCATGATTTAAATTGACTTGATTTAAATCAAATCCACCCTGCTTTTAAGTTGTGCATTATAGAAAGTACAGCAGTATGAACTTCTCAACTATTAACATTCCTTGGCTGTTTTTTGCTGTTGTTTTGGACAATCTCTGCCAAAGATTGAATGGAATTCAAAATTAGGACAGTCACATCAAAGATCAGCTGATACAAATTTCTACTAATATCACTGCTCTACATTTAGCTAATAAATGGGTATTCTGTGCACCAAATTAGCATTTAGTCTTATGAAACAATGTCAACATATCCATATCCATTAGCACATGAAGGAAGGGGGCCTATGTAGACTCTTCCATAGCTAATGGAATTTGAAAATGTGTGTTTTGTGTGTGTGTTACAACCTGATATGTTAATGAAGTGGTGGATTCTACATGGGTCATAGTTGAGAAGTTCATATGGATATGCTTTTTAAAATGCATAATTTAAAAATATTATTTACTTAACATAAGTATCCGAGAGCCTGGTAATATAATTCCTTTTTTTTTAATGTAAGGCATATTGATCAGGGTGTTGGATTAGAAGATGTGTTGCAACCCATTCATTTTATGATTCAATTTTTATGGTATGTTCATTATTCTCCAATTGCAGTCTACATTCAGATAAATTTGAATTTCATTCGATATCTATGGAAATCATATTTATATTATTTCTATGGCTTTCATCTTGCCTAAATCCCACTCTTATTCTTCAGAATTAAAGTCACTAGTCAACAGATGAAGAAAAATACCACAAATGTTTATGAATTGGAAAATGACTACAAACATATCAGAATTCTTTGTAACTAAGAACAAGTGAAGAAACCAGACAAATAAATTTTCTTGCTAATCCATATTAACCAAAAGAATTATGTCAGGAACACAGATGAGAAGGATTTTAGATTGACCTATATAGATAAGCCATGCTGAGAATTATCCTAAAGAAGTGTGTCACGTAATTCAAATCAGTTCTTATGAAACACAATAATAGTCTGCCCAGCAATTTGATTCCCAATTCTTCACGGCAGCCTAAGGGATTAATTCAAGCCCCAGAAAGTCAACAAAAGCAACTTTTCAGCCTTGCCTTGTCAGTGCATGTTAATACCAGTGCCTACTGCTGCTCAGTAAACTCTAATGTAACTAAATTCACTAAAATGACCGCTCAATGCAGCAGCCCTTTCAAATGGAAGGCAAAGTTAACAAAAGAAACTACAGCCTAATATAATGAAGTAATAAATAAAATTATATACCACACTTAGTGTCTTTACTGATGAAGATTTAAGAATTATTCCCAGGTGAATATTCAAAATTACTGGTAACTCCAAAATGGTCAGTACAAGACCTAGTATTTTGTGAATACTAAATGATGAATGAAACTACTTGTCTCGATCAGCCTTTACCCAATATTCATTATTTTTCCATCACATTAAATATGTGTATTTTTCTTAAGAGGTTTGATATGCTAAATTTCAGAATAATTAAAACAACTTTTTGAGCTTAAAAAGAATGTGTCCAAAAAGCAGTGGCTAAGATCCAAGGAATGAAGAACCAGAAGGGAGCAGAGAGATATTCTCCATTCCATATGGCAAAATTCTCTTGGAAAATTGCAAAAACCACTTAAGTATAATATGAAAAGAAATTAAGCTTTGTGGTGTAGACTTAAGAATGTAAGAGATTATCTGGATCCCTTTCCCTCAGGGTTCAGGCCAAGTTACAGGACTGAGATTGACCCCTCAGTAATACCATCAATCACGGTATTCTTCTGGATAGACTTCAGGAGCTGGAAAGCAATATATTCCATTGATTCTCCTTTTTCCTCAGGGATCAGTTCCAGTTGGCATTGATAGTGAGGGGGAGACCCAACCTATGGCCCCTATTTTGTGGGGTGTTCCAGGGATCAATTCCCTGACAATTTGAGCTGGTATCATTAATATGCTGCTGATATCCAGCTTCATATCTCCATCCTAGATCATCTGAGCAAGGTTGTGGATGTCTTTTTCCCAGATGAGGAGCAATGGGCTTTGACTAAACTCAAAACTAAACTGAGAGCTTTGGGTATTTGCCTTTCCGGTGACAAGGTTCTTCTACCTCTTCTCCTGGATGGGATGGCACTGTTCCAAACAGAACCCGTATGCAATTTCCTAGACACAGCTCCTGCTAGAAGAAAGGTGGCATCCATAGTTAGGAGGGCATTTGCACATCTTACAGTTAGACTCCAGTTGTTCCCATTCCTGGACCAGGAGGTTTTGCTCACCCTTATTCATGCTTCATGACATCTCACTTGGATTACTGCAACACAGTCTACATGGGGTTGCCCTTGCAAACCATTAGAACAGTGTTTCCCAACCTCAACAAATTTAAGAGGCTTGGACTTCAAATCTCAGAATTCCCCAGCCAGCGCTGGCTGGGGAATTCTGAGATTTGTTGAGGTTGGGAAACACTGGTTTAGAAGCTTCAACGGATGCAAAATATGGCTGCAAAGGTAATAGTGTTAGACATTCAACACATGTAACACCACTACTTTGTAAGCTTCATTGATTGCCAATGTCTTGAGGTGCAATTCAAGGTGCTGGTTTTCACCTTTAAAGTCTTTCATCGCTTGGAATGAGGTTACCTCAGCAATCATCTTCTCCCAGTTGTTTCTATCCAGCCGATTCAGTATAGCATATTGGGCATATTATGGGTCCCTCAGCCAAGGAATGTCAGCTGGTGTGGACTAAGATGTTTCTCTGCTATAGACTTTTCCCTCCTGAACATCCTCCCTTCAGAGATTAGGATAACCCCAACTCCACTGACCTCTCCTTAAGACCCTGAAAATATGTGCCGTGGCCTGGGATCCCAATTGTGTGAACGGTCGTTTCCTGGCTATATTGATAACTATGTTGATCATAATTTTTGGCTACCATACTTATTTACTTCTGAGTGATAGTGTAATTTTAAATTGTTTTATTGTTTGCCATCCATAATCACTTGTCTGAAATTGTAGCTATAGTAAGTGAATAAATGAGTGATCTTAATCCAAGTTAGCTACTGAATACCTAGCCATTTCTCCAGGCATTTGGGTCAGATGGTAGACAAATTCTGCTGAAATAGATGTGCTTTTCTCCATTACCAGGGTTATTGTTTATCCCTGGGTACCAGGGGTTTTATGCTGGCTTATTATTTTTTGTGTGTCAGTTGTATGAAACACAGATGGCTATTTCTACCAACCAAATAAATATTCATCAGTATCCTACTATCATGATAATTTCAGATTACAAGCAAATGTGGAAAAAAATGAGATACACAAACAAAGGAGCCAGCAGAGATTCTAATAAGAATTTCTTATTTAAGACCAGAGTTCAACACCTCTAGAGCTACCAGACTTGAGCTGTAAAAACCAGTTAAATAGATGATAGCACACTGTTTCTACACAGAGCTTCTTTGTTTTTGTATAGCAATTGGTCCAGATTTTTGGAGCTGAAGTCTAATAGTCTAAAATATCCCTAATTAAAAGCTAAATTAATATTTCATAGAGTACTATCCTGCTTGGGAATAAATGTTATAAATATTATATTAAACCAAAGGTCTTTTGTCATGATAATCTTATATAATCCGATACATTTTATTAAACACATATTAATCAGTGAGATGCTTTAAAATCAGTAAAACAATTTTACAGATGAAGAAACTGAAGCTAAGCAACTTTAAAATGAGTTTGAGGACACAACCCTGCAAATAAGTCAGCCAACAGAAATACTCCAGACATACATGACAGCACAGTAACTGAAAATACACTGACACTATACTGTCAATTACAAATCAACTATAGCTAGGCAGACAGAATAGAAAAAGCCAAAATATGAATATAATAATACTCAACAATGAAAAAAAAATCCTCTTACACAATTGTCAGAAACACTTTTTCTTTACCAAGTCCAACCCTCCTTTTTTTAAAAGAACAATTTGGCAATACCTTGTTGGAAATCAATCCGAAGTTACAACGAAAGCATTCAATCTAGCAACTGGATAGAAGACAGGTTAATGAAATGCACTTAAGATAAAAACCGCACTTTGTTCACAATGCAGACAATGGAATAGCAGAATAGAATATCAGAACTGAATGTAATAAGTTCTATTTCAAACAAATTTTAAGAAAATTAAAAAGCAGTTTGTAGCAGCTGTTCAGGGCTACTCTTAAATCACTGTCCATATTTTGAAGTTTATCTAAGTTTGAAGGCAAAATAAATCTTTCATTATGCCAAAACACTGTTTTGAAATACAATGGTAAATAACAAGTCAATTCAAATTAAATGGGCATATGTTCAGCTGAAATTAGTAAGAGAAATAAGTGATTTGTCTCAGTGATATGTCTAAATAGAATTAGATGCAACTAAGTCCCACCTTAGGAATGAAAGCCAGTTGGATAACTTTGGGCCAGTCATTCTCTCAGTCTGACCCATCTACAAGAATTGTTATTGTGGGAAAAATAGGAGGAGGATGAAATTACATACATTCAATGCCTTGAGTTACTTAGAAAACAATAAAGATGGAATAAAATTCAGATTTAAAAAATCAACACAATATGAAAGATTGTTCACGAAGTGACTTTTTACTACAGAATTTGATACAATAATTGTGTTACTGGGAGAAAAAAGGAAGTACTGTAATGGATGTATTGGTGGAAGAGGTTAAACTGAAGAGAAGTGTCCCTTACATTAAGTAGGTAAACATAAAGAAGGATTTGTGTACTGGGTTTTCCCACCCATTTGGCTAGTAGCTCTGGAGCTACAGTTAAGAAAATGTTGGAAAAAACAGGTTATACCTTATCACTTCCCCTCTAGAATAGATTCCATGTCCTGTAGAGACCAAAACCCATTTCCTTCTAATCTGGATGATGTTACCTACTAAGGTAATGAAGGAAAGGAAACTTGTTCCTGCAAGGAAACAACCAAGACCAGAGGGCACCAAAGACCATCTATTTCCCCTTATTAAGCTTGGTATTCAGTGCATTTTGCTTCACTCAAGAAATCAATGCTTCTTTTTTCATATGCTGAAAATTAGATAGGATTTAAGAAAAGAAGTATGAGCAGAAGGGATGAACTACAGATGAAAGAAATAATCAAGACAGCTGCAGCAAATTTTTATGCCTGGAAGGAACAATATTCTTGCCTTCAAAGACATCTGGTTGATATAATTGGGTCTCTACTACAGGCATTCTCTTCAGATCATATAATCTATTACTTGTGCACACTGCTTTTTAATCACAAATCAGATCAAAATCCATCAAAGGCAAACAGCTCTATGCTTCCTTCCCTAGCTCAAGCAGTGGGTAATAGCACCCATTATTCTTTTTCTAGCAGCAATTTTCAGGGGCAGAGTCTAATATTTTGCTTATAAACAGCTACTGGGGAACTATATTTCACCATATGATTGTAGCAACAGATTCATCACAATGTGAGTATCGCAAACAAATGAACCAAATAAACTTGTCTTTAAAATTAAAGAACCCATGCTTTCACTCTTTGTGTGACTTTTACTCTTTGACATTCCAAGAACATACTTATCCAGATAATTTAATGTACTGTACAAAGAAGCAACATGAAATCTGATTCGCTTGCACTGTCAGAAAGATTAGTAATTAAGAGTTAGATTCAAGATCCAAATGATTAGATGCCTATATAGTCCTCACTTACCAACTGCCTTATTTAGCAACTGTTCAGTTACTAATGTAAAAACAGCTTTGTGAGCACTCCTTGCAATTACGACCATTGCAGGGCCACACGATTACCAGTCAGATGCTTTGCAACCAGTGTGCATTTACAACCACTGCAGCGGTCACATAATTGCCATTTGTGTGCTTTGCAACAAGCATAATTAATAGTGAAGGCAGAAATCGTAAGTCACATCACACAATGTTTTTAACCTAATGACCAGAGTGATTCACTTAACAAAAGAGCCGGACACAATCACATGAATTTCTGCTTAGCAACCATGGCGACAGTTACCAATTCCAGTCATGGTTGCTAAGTGAGGACTACCTGTATGCAATATATTTGAAACAAGGCAGATAAGCAAGCCAGGCAAGCAGGAGGCCAGTTTTGTCAAAGCTGTGATCATGCAGTGCAAATGCAGAAATTAACTGGCAAAGGACTCAGCATTCTGACAGTATCTGTTCTTGGAAGGCAACATGACATATAGGGTATATTTGTTAATTAAAGTAATTGATCAGATATTTTGTCAAAACTCCTCCTTAAGACTGTGCTTTCATTTAAAGGTTGGAGGTGAATGCTTTGCAAATAATCCATATCTGATGAGTGAAATTTCAAATGATATGGAAGGAGAACTTTGCATAACAAAGATGTCAAACTGTATTAGGAGGGAAGGATGTACAATTTGGCATTTTTTGGATAGAGTTCTGATATTTGAACTGCAGTACACAGAGCCTTAGATTAACTTCAATACACCAGTCAAGCAAAAGTGACCAAATTAAACCTGCTGTGTGCTGCTGGGAATATATTGTGCAGTACACTATGCTGTGATGAAGTAGCATAAAAACTGGTAAGTTACTCTTCTGGTTCCTAGTAGTTCCTACTTTTGCCCAATAGCAGAATTTAATAGCTGTTCTGTGTGAGTGTTAAGAAACAGGAACATTTTCAATGAAAATAACTCATTCATGATGTACTTCAGCAATTTTCAGACTTAATTAAAAATTAAACAGAAAAATGTCTTGGGCTGCATTTTATTCTGATTTCTTTCTTCTAGCTCACCTGTCAAAATAAAATTATATTATAGGAAAACTCTTTCAAAATTTAACTTCCAATAATTTTAATATATTTTCTCCCATTGACAAATGTACATTTGGGCTTCAATGGGCCTTCAGATAGCCCTCTGAAAGCACAATGCTTTTTAAAAACAATTGTCGCTAGACACTAGAGTGAGCATAACTTTGGAACATGCATGTGATATGTATAAATATGTTTTAAGTGCACAGATAATTACAAATTGCTAAAGCTGATCTCTGAGTTTATTTGAAACTTCTACTGAAATCTCAGTAATTCTAACAAACATGAATGTTTGTCACAGCCAATGAATAGCTTAGAACATAATCTGAAATCTGTTGCTCATTCACTTCTGAAAGAAATAAATTGGAGGTAGGTGTTTTTCATGTTAGCAAATTTATTATTTTTATTATTGTTTTGTTACTGAGACTTCATTATAGTATAAGCCTGCTGAAAGCTCCTTGTTTTGTAAGTGAACACTTTATTTCTTAAAGGGAAGCCCATCTTCTCAAGAATGTCACTCTCTCCTTAGGAAAGGGCAAGCAATAATCCAAAGGGTGATATCTCAAAATCATAGCAGCCCTATAAAGTTGCCTGGCTGTCTTAACGAAACATAATTTAGGGAAAAAAGCAAGTTTTTTTGCTGTCATCTATTGCTCTGGATAAATTTTCTAAGATTCAATTGCATTGTTAAAAATTGTTTTTAAGACCGCTGGGTTAAAACTATATTTAAATACAGCACAGGTAATCTTCAACTTACAACCACAAGTGTAATCAGAATTTCCATTGCTAAACAAGGCAGTGAGTCGTGCCTGATTTTATAACCTTTTTCCATGGTTGTTAAGCAAATTGCTCCAGTTGTAGTGAATCACACAGTTGTTAAGTGAATCCATCTTTCCTCAGTGGCTGGAAAGATCAAATGGCAATTAAGTAACCCGAGGACATGCAACCGTTGTAAATACATGCTGGTTCCCAAGAGCCCGAATTCTGATCACATGACCCCAGAGGGAGGCTGTGCCAGTGCAAAGTGCAAGGATTGGTTATAAACCACTTCTTTCAGTGCCATTATAACTTCAAACAGTCGCTGACAAATGGTTGTAAGTTGAGAACTGCCTGTAATGAAACTGTACGTAAGACCTCTATTAGTCTTAAAAATCAATTTTAAAAGTGTCATGTTAAAAGTTTAAACCAACTTAAAGAAATTATATTTGTGTTAGTTCAGAATGTTGTGTCTGACATTAAGCGGAATACAAGTTTTATATAAAGAATGTGTGCAAAGGAAAAGCTCACAGGAAGAGCTGAAAGCAAAATATAATTAGTATCCTTCACGTTACTTGGGAACATATAAAAGCTACAAGTATTACCCCAAGAAAGAAGCACCACAAATATCAGCATTTATTCATTTTTAACTTTTTAGCAAAAATGACAAAATACCTAAGCTCAATATTTTAATTTATTAGCTTAGGCTTAAACATTACACATTTTTGTTAAAATGAACTAAACTGCCAGCAATCATGCAAAAACTAAAAAAACATCCTTAATTTGTTAAAACCAGAAACGTACCATCAGTAACATGTTAACATTATTCACTGCTAAACGCTTGAAATTAAATTTGCCTCAGAAATGTTAACTTCACAGTAAAGTATTAATTGGCTCACATGTCAACACCTAAAAACAAAAAATAGCAAAAAGCAAGATTCATGCTAGTATTAACGTACAATTCATCCCTAACAATAAAATAGGGTAAATGTTTACCTAGAATCATGTTTAATATAAAGCAAAGTGCGTACAGAAATTTACAACAATTCTTAAGAACAAAAAAAATGGTCCTATTCATATGGTCCCAGCAATTAAAACATAAAAAGTCTGACATACGAGCTCCGATGAGCCATTTTTAAATACTTTAAGATTACGTATAGTATAATGAAAGAGTTCGTCTGAAATCTTCAAAAAATGTTCCTGTTAATCCGCAAAGGATGCTTGTTATAAGTTAAAATTTCTGTTAAATGCGTGCGATGAATTACTTGTTATCCAAGGGTAGCAGCTGCTCCTTACCATTTATTGTTAAAGACTTTAACAGGCCATCTTCTTCAACCTCTACTCTCTCTTGTCCATTCTCAACAATTCTGCAGGACAAAAATCCACGGAGAAGCATGGGTGTTGGTTTTTGTTTTTTTAAACAGTAAAAATATAACAGAGAGATCTTGCCCATAGTGATTCACTATGAGACAGTACCTTACAGCAGCAAACTACATTGGAAATCTTCAATTTATCCACAACTTTGAAGCAATTAATTCTCCAGTTGTCAAAATCCTTGCAAGATTCTTGAGCTGAGCTACCTTTCTAACTATGAGACACACTATATGCTTTTTTCTTTATGATGTGCATCTTAGGCATTTCAGCCACAAGGACGCCAACTTAATTTAGACTTATCCCCAGGATAAAAAAAATCAAACCCAACAACATAAAAACAATGAGCCAAACCTTACCGAAATAATTACTATATTCTAGTTTTGTTTTGAATGGGAAAAATATATTAATAATTCACTAACAAATAGGTTCCTGACGGAGCTTGGGCTGTTTCCCGAGGCACTTACACACAATCCGGTCGAAAACTTGGTCGCCACCTGGGAGAGGGTTGCGTCCGGGGCTCTTGATCGGGTTGTGCCCTTGCGGCCTCTGACGCGGCGTCAATCCCAGCTGGCTCCCTGGTTCTCCGAGGAGCTCAGGGAAATGAAGCGCCGAAAAAGAGGCCTAAAGAGACGTTGGAGGGCTAGCCACTCTGAGTCTGACCGAACACTTTTACGATCCCATATTAGGA
>JAEANM010011390.1:0-15297 GCA_017656035.1 Myanophis thanlyinensis | reverse complement strand
ACAGGAAGGGCTAGCAATAGCACTTACATTTATGTACTGCTCCTTAATGCTTTACAGCACTTTCTGAATGGTTTACAAATATCACTGTATTGTCCCCAACAACCTTGGTCTTCGATTTACTGACCTTGGAAAGATGGAAGGCTGAGTCAATTTTGAGCCAATCAGGATCAAACTACTGACAGTGGACAGAGTTAGCCTGCAACACTGCATTCTAACCATTGCACCACCACAGCTCCTAGGACAGAAGGATAAAACCCCAATAATATTTTTTAATGCTTGTTTGGTAATGTCAGATTCTAAAGACACCTGATGACAGAAATCCACATCGCTACCTTTTTCCATGTTTCATTTAGCCTTAGAGAATTACTGTAGACTTTCCTAACTGAACCTGAGAATATCTAGAACATTTCCTGCTGAAAAGTTCATAATCAGGAATTTCTCCTGAGTTTTATTTGTCCCATTCTGAAACAAAGTTTCCAACTTTCTCTTTGTGCTTTAACAAAGCAAGTATAAAATCCTTGGCAGGGTAGATCAAAGAAGCAAGAACTATGCAGATTTCTATCAGATATCTTTAATGTTAGTCAGGATAAATACAATTCTTGGAAATTATAACAGTAATTTTCTACCCATTTTTGCATGGAGTGAAGTAGAGTCTCTGTGATTTAAAATACTTTTCCCCAGATTGTTTGCCACCTGGGTTATATGCTGTTTTTGAGATTAGCTGTCAACTGACTCATCCTTTGTCTCTTTATTGTTTATGTCTATTGTCTCTTCCATTTGTTTCCCAGCCTCCCCACAATCTTTCACATGCAAGGAAGGGATGAACACTCATAATAATATAGAGGCATGCATCTACTCACATAAATCTTAAACAAATCTTCATAAATTCCTTTAATTCCTATCAAGGGATGATCTGGACAAACATTAGAAGATGGGATTATACATCATTACAGCACAATGATGTGCAGGAAAGAAACAGCTGAGTCTTTTGACTTAATAATAAATTGAAATAATGTTACTTGGAAAAGCAGAGTTCTTGATTCCTGGCAAGAATAAAAATATAAATGACCAGCAGATTTCATAGTTCATGAAGTACTGGATTAAATTTAAACAGTGTTCTCTTTTACTAGAACAGAATAAGTTGTTGAAAGAACTCAGATAATTATTTTCTTATGCAAATTGTAAGTTGTTCCAGATGAGCTCAACTAATATGTTTGTTTGTTTGCTCATTTTTCATGACTACCCTTCTCAGTCAATGATTCTGGGCAGCTTACAGTTCAAAATAGGTTGATCACTATTATGTTAGGGCCTAAAATGTTCTCCATATTCAAATGGCCAACATTTATACCTTCAATAAGAAAAAAAGATCAAGCCCCTATAAACCCTGCTAAATCTGTGAAGTGGAACATTTGGTCTGGCCTTCTTTGGAACTAGTTCTACTGGATGATTTCAGTACCTATGTAGAGGTGCCTATTATTCAGTTATCCCTTATTTTTCTTTGAAGACCTTTCACTTCTCATCCAGGAAGCTTCTGCAGTTCAAGGTACAAGATTTGGGGGATGGGTCTGTGTTGTCTGCATCTCAAGCTGAGGCATGAATGGTTCCTGTGATCTGCAATTTTTTTTCTGGAGGTCCGTTCATACGCCCATATCTTGAGCTGAAGACGCTTCTTGCCTCCAGAGGTTGTGAATGCTCCAACACTGGAAATTTTTAAGAAGAGATTGGACAACCATTTTTTTTTAAATGGTTCTGCCTGAGCAGGAGGTTGGACTAGAACACCTCTAAGATCCCTTCCAACTCTGTTATTCTGTATTCTGTGACAATGTACTGTCATCTTGTAGATTTTGCCTCTTGCAAATATTTTGCAAATACCTATCTTATAAATAAATGTTTGCTCAACCATTTTTTCTTTTCAAACATGATTGACAATAGACTCTCTTAAATATTCACTGTCTCCAGTAAATGTTAAAAATATTTTGTTGTATTAGTCTATCTTAACATAAGCATAACATTTTAAAAGTTCCTTAACTTTTTTTAATACTAGATATTACAGACAATCTAATTAATATTAGATATTTTATTTCAGAGTACTTAAAAATCCTGATATTCATCTCAGCAATATTTTTATATATGCACACATTGAATAATGTTAAAATAATCCAAATCACATTTCAATACTGGTAGTAATTGGGGAATTTTAGAAACCACTAATGCATCTAGGTGAAACTGTAAAGATGCTTTAAGTTTAACTAAATATACTTTTATTTGTAATTTAAGGCAGTCCAAATTCTTTTTGTAGTAATTCAATTTTTTAAAGAGTTGATTGAAAATACTGAATTTGATCTAAAGTATAAATCTACTTGCTCGTTGATTGTTGCTTATTAGTTTTTTTTAATCACATGCAATTTTCAAACTGGGATAGTTTCAAATCCCAGTCAAAATTTATAATGTGAATGATGGACTCACTGTTTTTTCACATTCTGTTTCCTATGAAAAATAATTTCCATGGAATACCCATTTTCAAACAGTTAAAACAATTCAAGGAAGAAACCCTGTCATGAATTTTCTTCAGCTTACCACAGTTCAGTTCAAAAAGAACAGTAGCATATTGAAACAAATTCACATGAAGGTTATCAAGATGGATCTGGAAACCAAAACCTGTGAAGAATATTTGAAAGATCTGGCATGTCTGGACTACAGAAAACATGACCAAAGGGAATGATAATAGCAGTCTTCAAATATCTTAACACTGTGACAGGGTCATTGAGAAGAAAGAGACTCTTAGAAAGGCCCCAAACCAATATGAATTGTTTCCAGTAGAAGAATGTTATAATAATACACTTATATCATCACTTAAAGAAAAAAAAAGTTCATCACAATAACAGTTTAAAGAGAGAGACTGCTCTGATTTATGTATTAAAAATTCATTGAGGTTGGATTAAATAAGATTGCTAGCTGTAGATTGTATCTAGTTTGTTTACTAGTTGATGAAATATTTTTTTTCTAGAGGAATAGATACCATCTTTTAAATGTACATGTTCTTAAATCTATTTTGGAACTAGTGGAACATTTGGAAGCAGATTCGAAGAGCCTGGGTTTTACAGAAAGAAGGAAGATATAAACCTATTCATATATTGTCCCCATACTCTTAAATTTATGTTTTCAAGATAACTCAAAGCTGTGGATGTAAGGTTTAGTAAGGCAGGATTAAAACTCATAGTCTCCTGCTTTCTGTCCTGGTGCCTTTACCACTGGACCAAATAGGTTCTTTATTTCCCATAAATCCGGCATTCAAGCAATTTTTCAAATACGCACTTTCGATTAAACAAGAGACAATCTCAGTGTATAAAATAAGGAGAAGCTAATTGGTCTTGTAGATTTTGTGCAATTTCCTAAAATAAAACAAAAAACAAAGGTATATCTAATTTATCTGAGTGTTTATCAGGTTCTGAGCCAAGTGACTCATGACTTGCAACAAATCTAAACTGCTATGGAGCAGAGTTAAAACCTTGTCAGAGATAAGCTAATAATAAAGTTTATCTAGTTTGACTTGATTCTTTTCTGTTTTTAGAAATCCCATTGTTCTTACATTTTAAGTTATTGCTGCATCACATTCAGGGTTATCACTGGTCAGGTAAATACCAGTTAGTGTTTATTCTTCATACAGCAGTCAATGGAAGTAGTGGGTTGTTTCCAATGATTTTTCAGCTCTTTCATCAATAAAGTTGTCTCATGGTTTCCTGTTTATTTATTTTCTAATTACATATCACCTTTTCTAATTAATTTACTAGTACCCAAGATTGTTATCCCATTCACGACAGGACTGATAGAAATAGTATTCTAGATGCTTGTGCTGATAAAAGTTCTTCCTTTCAACTGGTGATTAATAAGTTCTTTCAGTTAGGATGTACCAGCCAATAAAGCCATTTCACATAGGTTATCAGGACAATACACATTTTCATCTTACTTGGACAGATTGAACAAAACATACACATAACCTTCAAATAAGCTTAGTGACAATTCAACTGGGCAGAAAGAAAGGGAAAAAAAAACTTTCCAAACTATGAAAAACTGAACTTTCCCAACATTTAATTAATAATAACAAAAATGATATAAAAATGATATTCAGCCAGTTTACCCAATCTGTGTCAAACAGCAGGATAACAAAATGTAACTGACTGACAGCAATGGCAGAATTCAACTTATATTAAGTTTGTTAGCAATGTATATTTGTGACCCTAAATCCCCATACCATCAAATAAGGTAACATTTCATAACAAAAAGAGAATGAAATGGAGAAAATAGCTTGGGATGCATTTGCAATGAACTATTCAACTGACAGAAGGCAACTGAGAAATATTGTGGAGATGGGTACAAGAAGCAGTCAATACTTTTATCAAAAATTAAATTTGATCTTGATTACAGTATGGCTCTTGATGATTACAAGAACTAAATAGAAATATCTTTCTATTGGCAATTTCTGGGATATTTTTCAATTTCTCCATTTTGCCTAAAACTCTGAGATTTTCTAGTTCTCTCTATGTAAACAATAACCAAATGTGATCCTATTTAGCTTTTTAAATAATTGAAGTTTGCTTAACACTACCATCTTCTGTACTTAATAATATAATAATGTCTGTATTCTAAAAAAATATTTTTGCTGTTGTGCTTTTTAACTTCATAAGGCCGTATAGGAGCATTGCAGAATATCCTTGTATTTTGAATGTAGTGATATGTTGATTTATCCTTCATATTAAGAAGATTCATTCCTTTAGAGTTCATTCTGCTTTATGATAATTAATCTTGCTCGATAAGGAAAGGGAGGAAACTTCACACAGCTTCCGAAAAATCTCAACATTATTTAGGTTGGCCCTAGTTTACCAGTGTAATTCCCAGACTCTTAGTCACATCCAAGGGTTCTTTCAGTTTGCATGATGCACTATCAAGTCAAGATTAGGCCTGCAATCCCATTATCATAGAACAAGATCATGAGGTTTTGGTCCTGATATTGCCCTTTGAGCTGGGAGTTTTGAGGCAGGCCTAGTACTAGGTGCTATGTGACTTGGACGTTTTGAGGTCCCTCTGCTATTCCACTGGGGCTCCTCCCAACAGCTGAATGGAGATTTGTTATCATCTTTTTTGATGTGTTATGATTTTGTGTTTGTTTAAATATATCTGCTAAAATCAATTATAAAGCTTAAAATCTCCTTACTCACTGATGTGTTTATTGCCTCTGGATTATCAAAGAAATAATAGTCTGGCACCTGGCCACTGCTTGACACTTGGCAATATAGGCTGCTAGTATGGAAGGCTCATTTGATACAAGGTCCTTCAAATGCAGTCATCATATCTGCATCCATGCACAATATGTCCAACGACACCAATGCCTCATATCAAAAAATAAAACTTTAAAAAGCATTTATCAGCCCCACCACAAACTAGTAGTCTCACTTTTCCCAACAAACATTGGCATATCTCTCTTTCTTTGACTGTTTAATATAGATGAACATAGTAACATTTACAATCATCTTCTTGGGTTTTTTTTCCAGACAACATTTTTGTTGACCATCTAAAGGTCTTTTGGGAAATCAAGATACTGAAATTCTTATTGTACAGCAGGTCCGCTCTTTTCCAACATTCAAATAGAAAAGGAAGAAAATGTGTTAGGTAAAGTAGAAAATAATGTGAAGTGTGTAAGCAAGCTATAACTTGAGAGTGGGGGAAAAGAGGATCAAGAGAAAATGCACAGCTGTCCTTGTTTGATCCAGATGTATCAGGAAGAGAGGCTCTTCAAACCTTGCAATGCTAATGAATTACAGAGTGCAAGTGATAGGAAGGGATTGATAAAAGAAATGTGCAACCTTGAGAAAATTAAAAAAAAATACCATAACACTATAAGTAAATATTAGGGATATGCAAATAAAATAAAAATTAATTCAAATGTTCAATTTTATTGTTCATTTTAGTTGAAGCAAATTTTGGTAACAAAGAAAGTATCCTAGGTCATCTTGAGATATTATGTAATAACAGACCACCACATTTTGATAGTATAAGACCTCTCTGTGCCCCGTGATATACAGAGAAACTGAGAGGGATGAAATGCTTGAGGAGATGTCTAGAGTGCCGCTGACAGGGGAGGAACTCAATTGAACACAGGTTAGAGCTGTTACTAAGTTCTACCTTGTGACAATTTGTGCAGTGAAGTGTATATACTTCTCCATACTAATTGCATCTGCAGATAACCGCCCAAAGACCCTCTTTAAGGTGAGCCATCTCCTCATGGGGAAGAAAGAGACTGAGGTCCACCTGAAGGGGCATGCTGAGGAATTTGCAGATTTTCTGGAAGACAAAATAACTCAATTTCACTCGCAGTTAGAGGCTGGCATGTTTGCTGGTCCAGTGGAAGCTCCTGAGCCAGGCTCTTGTCCTGTGAACAGGGAACAGTTTGACCCTGTTGCTCCCAAGGAGGTGGACAGGATCCTGGGGAGTATGCACACAAGTATCTGTGTTTTAGACTCATGTCCCTCCTGACCTGGCTAGTCAAAGCTTCCCAAAAGGTGATAGTTGGGTGGACTCTGGAGATGATCAATGCCTCCTTGTGGGAGGGGGCAGTGCTCCAGCACTTTAAGGAGGCTGTGGTATGCCCTCTTCTTAAGAAGCCATCACTGGACTCCACCCAGCTGGATTATTTTTGACCTGCCTCTAATCTTCCTTTCCTGGGGAAGGTTGTTGAGAAGGTGGTTGCGCGGCAGCTCCAGAGGTTTCTGGATGAAACAGATTATCTTGACCCCTATCAGTCAGGATTCAGGTATGGATTTGGGAAAGAAACAGCATTGGTCATACTTTTGGAAGATTTCTGGTGGGAGTGGGATGGGGTAGTGCATCAATCTTTGCCCTACTTAACCTCTCGGAAGCCCTTCAATACCATCGACCATGGTATTCTTCTGGGGTGGCTTTGAGGGATGGGAATGGGAGGCCTGGTGCTTTTCTGGTTCACCTCCTTCCTCTGTGGTCACTCTCAGTCAGTGCTGATAGGAGAGGAGAGATCCAGCCCATGCCCACTACTCTGCGGGGTTCCACAGGGCTGGATACTCTCTCCCCTCCTGTTCAACATTTATATGAAGCCGCTGGGTGAGATCATCTGTCACCATGGATTAAGGTTCAACCAATATGCTGATGATACCCAGCTGTATGTCTTGGCCTGTGGTGAGTTAAATGATGCCGTTTTCTCCCTCTCACAGTACCTGGAGGCTGTTAGGGGTTGGATGGGGAGCAATGGGCTGAAACTGAACCCTGGAAAGACCGAGTGGCTCTGGGTTTGGACAATCCCTACTCACAGTCACTCATAACCTGGTCACCTTCTGTCTTGACTATAGCAATGTGCTCTACATGAGGCTGCCCTTGAAGAGCATCTGGAAGCAAAATGCAGCAGCTTGCATAGTTTTGTGCAGACCTCGGTGTGCACATGTATGATCTCTCCTGCGGAAGCTGCACTGGTTGCCAATTTGATTCTGGGTGCAATTCAAGGTGCTGGTTGTTACCTTTAAAGTCCTTCATGCCTTGGGACTGGATTATCTGAGGGATCATCTCTACCTGACCCATCAGGAGGCTAGGAATCTTGCAGGTCCCATCCCTGAAGGAGATACATCTTATGGGACCCAGAAGAAGGGCCTTTTCTGTGGTGGCTCCCTCTCTCTTGAACATCATTCCCACAGAGATTAGAATAGCCCTACTCTAATATTCTTCCAGAAGGTGTTGAAGTACTGAGGTCCTGCCACCTGGGCCTGGTGAACCCAGAATGTGATGGAGCCCATTAAATGGCTCATGTGATCTGCTGTTGCCAGGATGGGGGGTGGGGGTGATTTTATTGTATTACAGTGGTTTTATTATATTAATTTATTTCTTTCTACTATTAGTTTTATTGTTCTAATGTGGTTTTATACTTGTAAGCAGCCTTGAGTCGCCATGGGCAAATAGGTGGCAATATAAATCTAATAAGTAAATAAACTTGGATGTTAAATTGGTCGCAACTAAGCAAAAATACACAATTTGTCCCTTAAGATAAAATCAGAACCAGTGCTTTACGAAACAGTCAAAGTTTTGTCAAAAAAGGGACTCAATGGATATCTGGGAAAAATAATTCAGTTTCTGTTCCCAATGGATATCTGGGGAAAATAATTAAGGAAAATTAGTAGAAATGATTATTAAATATTTGGGGGAAAATGACCATAGATATTTGGGGGTGATGGTGACATAGCAAAGATAATTCCTGCTTAAACAGACTTCTATCCTTCTCTGAAAATGTTAACAAGCATAAGGATGGTGATGATGTCTATTTGAGTACAGTTTTAAAAAGAACCTGTGAAAGTTTGATAATAACCATGCGTGTCAGATCAAATTGGCTGGGCAGATACTCTATGGTCCCTCAAGTAACTGAGCTCTATGCCTTGAAGGGCTTAATAGGTAGTGACCAACACCTTAAATCACACCAGAGAGCAAAGTGGCGTCCCTTCACTGTCTATAGTGCTGAATTCTGAACATGTGAAGTTTCCAGGTGATCTTGAAGAGTGTCCCTCAAATAAAATAATATATAAACTTGGAAATAATTCCATTTTAAGTAGTTGAGCTTGAGATAATTACTTCTACTGCTAAAACCATGAAGGAGCTCACACTGTCACTCACTTGCACTTCATTGTATAATTAACAATGTGTTTTTAAACAGCAATGTTTAATGTTGCATTAATATTTGCATCACTATCAATACAAGAAAGCATCAAACTCCTATTCTGAATGTAAAACCCACACTATTTTTCTGTGGTAGAAATTTCTATAAACCATGTCATCCTATTCCAATAAAGCTACTGTGTAATAAGGACAGAAAGCATAGAGAGTAGAATATTGGTTATTTTGTGGAACAGAAACAGGAGATGAGAAAATAAGTGAATTTGCTGAATGAAATGGAGCAAATTGAGGGAAGGGCTGCCCTTTTCTGTCCCTTGCTGTATTTTTTCTTTGGATTAATAAAGCATTTCAGTCTCCAGGGCTGCATGCAACTTCCATTCATTTTAAAGGGATGCACACAGTCATATAGAAAGAAAAGCTTCATCTTGACGTATTGAGTAAATTAACTAAGGAAGCCACTGAGGGAGAATAACTTCCTCAGCATGGAATGTCATTTCCTGGCACTTTAATAGCAGTAAATGTGCACATTCAGTAGAAAGTCAGAGAGAACCATTTTTTAATGGTTTATGTAGAAAGTCAAGCTATCTACAAGAATCATGTGGTAGAATACAATGCAAACACTCTTTTCTGACAACAACAGCTCT
This sequence comes from Myanophis thanlyinensis, assembly GCA_017656035.1. Lineage (NCBI taxonomy): Eukaryota > Metazoa > Chordata > Lepidosauria > Squamata > Homalopsidae > Myanophis > Myanophis thanlyinensis. The sequence goes on along the minus strand of JAEANM010011390.1, from coordinate 5,971 downwards.
GCATCCCCTTGCTATGGAATTATGTGTTAGGATAATTAAAGAAGCCGGAAGGTGAAGTAGGTGGGGAACAAATGTTTGTATTTGCAGTGAATTCTGAGAAAAATTGCTGTATTTATTTCCAATTCAAAATGTGGAGTGTGGGAAAAAGTTTAGTGCTTCTGCATATTTAGAAACAAAACTACAGAATGGAGGGAAAAACTAGACTGCCATTAACAAATTATGCTAAATAAAAATAGGTTGAATTCAAGGGGCTCCCCTTGAAGAGCATCCAGAGGCTGCAGTTGGTTCAGAATGCGTCCGCGCGGGTAATTACGGGAGCTCTTAGGAGCTCCCACGTGACACCTCTCCTGTGCAAGCTGCACTGGCTACCTGTGACCTTCAAGGTGCAATTCAAGGTGCTGGTTCTCACCTTTAAAGCGCTCCAAGGCTTGGGACCCAGGTACTTACGGGACCGCCTGTTGCCACCATCAGCCTCCAGCCGACCAGTGCGTTCCCACAGAGTTGGCCTCCTCGGGGTTCCATCGTCGGGGCAATGTCACCTGACAACCCCGAGGGTACGGGCCTTCTCTATGGCGGTGCCCTCCCTATGGAATGAACTCCCCCTGGAGATTCATACTATTACGGATCTCCGGGCCTTCCGATGTGCCCTAAAAACTCATTTATTTCAATGAGCCGGCCTGGCCTGATACCTGAGGGTTTAACTAATTTTAAATCAAATTTTAAATTTTATATTTAATTTGTTTTAAATTGTGGGTCTGTTTAATTAAGTTCTTAAATTGAATTTTAAATGTTGTTTTAAATTATCAGCCTTTATTTAATCATTTTAATTGACTTTTAAATTGTATTTGTGTTTTGTATTCTGTTTTTATAGGCTGTTCACTGCCCCGAGTCCCTAGGGAGAGGGGGCGGTATATAAATTTGATTAAATAAATAAATAAATAATAAATAAATAAATTGGACTTGTGGCAATTAATTGAGGAAATCTAGTTACTTCTCCAAAGCAAATTATTAATGCTCCAATAATGTTTTGTTTTGTTTTATTTATAAAGGATGCCTGAAAGTATCAAAGAACAGGTAATTGTAAAAAGTCCTTCTATTCCCAGGTGTAGAATCAAAATGGGAAAACATTTATAGAGGCTGTTAATTTGCTAGACTGCATTTCACAGAATGTCTGCATTATATTTTATTTTATTTGCATCTTTGATCATCTTCGAAGTAGAATATTAATTTTCAAATCAATAGCATGACAAATTGCCTGGGAGCACAGTGTTTAGAATGCAGTACTGCAGTCTACTTCTGCTGACTGCCGATTGCCAGCAGTTCGACATTTTGTGTCTCACTGGCTCAAGGTTGACTCAGCCTTCCAGCCTTCTGAGGTAAAATGAGGACCCAGATTGTTGGGGAAAATATGCCGACTCCGTAAACCACTTAGAGAGCACTGTAAATCACTTTTTAACAGTATGTAAGTCTAAGTACTATTACTATTAAACCACACTTGAGTGGTAGTTTATTGTAGTGGTAAAGGAATAAGGCTAGAAATCAGAATAGCATGAGTTCTAGATTCACCTTAGATGGAAAGCTTACTGATTAACCTTGGGACAGTCATTTTTCTTAGTCCTAGGAAGGAAGCAATGGAAAATCATTTCTGAAAACATTTGTCCCTCCCCCCCAAAACCCCCTCCCACAACATGCAGGGACTTTCCAGGCAGTCCAAGAATGGACATGATTGAAGCAAATGGCGGGGGGGAGCCGCTAAGAGATTTTTCATGATGAGCTCTTTGTGGATTAAAAACAAGCCCATAATTCATTGATATACTGTAATATGGTATCTTAAATTGTGTACAACGTAATTTCTAAAATGTGACACACCGATGTGACACACGCATTGTAAACCTTTCTACAATCACAGGTTTAAGGTGATCTCCTAGATTAGAATAGGTCATTTCAGCCTCATTTTTCAAAAAGGTTTGCATTCAAACAGTGTAATAAGTGGGAAACACCATGGGAGATGGGTGAAGATACCTTGTAGTCAGATAAATCAGCATAGCCTGCATCTGAATATTGAGATTCAGTAGGCAAGAGATTTACCATAAAGGAGGCAGCTTTTAGACTTGCAAGATTGTATTAATGTAGCTTTACAATAAAGCAGGATTGGCTTTTCTGGTCAATTTTCCTCTCTGGCATACCTGGTAAGTCTGAATCATGGGAACATGTTTGTTTTTTCATTTTTCATCTATTTCATAGACTTCCACTCACTTCAGAGCAATTTCAAATCTGCTGACACTGGTGAGACCAAAACAGAGCACAGAAGATCAATACAAATTAAAAGCAAATTAAAAATCTGCAAGGGTTAAAGCATGTTGTTGAAAATCCATTAGTGCTGGTTTACAGTCTGATGACCCAAGATTGTTTGCTATGAGATAAAAAATGATCAGAAAAATCTATTAAACTCCTTGGTATTATTTGAAGCTCTTAGTCTTATAGAATTATGTGCTTATTTCGATAAATCTAAAGTCCCCCTTACATTAAATTACATTAAATCAACTTCAAATGAATGTCAGAATTTGGTATTGGAGCAAACAAAGTTGAGCTTGATTTGGAAATATTGAACAGTGACTAGCTTTAGCTTGGGAATCAAAATAACTTGAGCATTATTAAATTTCCTGAAATGCTCCATATAGAGAGGCATTATAAGAGAGCAATTAATTATCAGTAACAAATGGATGGGTAGAATAGTATGGAATTAAATTATATGGAAACACAAATGTGTGTGTGTGTGTGTGTGTGATACAACCTTGTGCTACATAAACAGAATTGCTTATCACCAGTTGAAAGAAGACAAAACAATCAGTTGAGAAACAAAATATAGAGTAACAAGAATTGCATTTTGTTCTTCTTTTCAGATCATTGTCTATTTTTAACACTTCAGACAATGTGTAGTTTTAGCTGTTTAGAATTTCAGCACATTGAAATTCAACATTTGGGAACAGATCTAGGGAAAGTTATTTGAATCTTGTTCAGGCCCAAGCCTAACACTTTTTTACTATTCTTCAAAGCTTTCCCATTTTTTTCATATAACTTAAAGAAAAAAAAATGTGACCACTTACATGGCATTAACAACGTATAGAATTTAAGCACCAGCATCTTTATTCAGACTGATACAAAAATCTGAAAAAGATCGTACTATTTTAATGGCAAGAAATTATGGTACTTGTCCCTGCCAGGATCCTGAAAACTTTTTAAAATATTTGAAATGTGCACAGTCCTTGAGTGCAAAGAAAAGATTCCTCCAACAAATCAGATTCTGAAGATATTTACAAAGTAATAATGCAATATATATCAGCTGAACTGCCAGCAATAATCGCATCCTAAAAGCCCTCCAGAACAGCAACTTTCACTAGCTTCCAGAAGGCTGTTACTTGAAAAAAGGGTCAAGACACCTGATGGGCAAGAGATGTTTGGATATACAATAATGTCAAATCATGTTATCAGGGATTGTCCCTTCTCATAGACATCGATCTGGACTGAATCTGAAGAACTTCGAAGGTCTTTCCTAACTTTCTACCAGCAAAGTTGTAGAGAACTTCTAGAGAAACGTTTCAGTGCAAGCATTCTGGTCATTTATTTTCTCAGCAGTGACTAACCTATATATTTGGCTTTTTCAAGTCTTTCTTCCTTAGTCCTTTAATCTCCAGTGAACAAACATATATACTTTATGTGAACTGTAAGACATGTGACTATTCCAGAATATAAATTACAGTATATGCAAATTCATTGCTGCTAGTTTGCATCAACCTTTGCAGCTAGTCGTTATGTGGCATTGGATTCAATATTTTACTGAAGTTCTGAAAATAAGGTATACCCTTATAATACTTTAGGAAGCATATCATTTTACTAAAGTATATTTAAAATTAACATATGCATGAAACAAAGAGAAAAGTGTTTGTCATGTTTCTGCCTCATATCGCTGTATTCCTATTAGGGTTTTTTTCCAGAAATGTCAGTGTATAAACTACTTGAATTACTATGAAAAATATGATTCCTCAGATTTTTCATGAATATTAACTGCACATTGGATTATGAAAATCTACATTTATTGATGATTGATGCTATTGGGTTCCTGCATGTGAAAATCCACAGATTATTCATAAGTACAAGAAGAATACACAATATAAATAAAACTTAAATATCAAACACCAAGTGAGCTGCTATGATTTTGCTATTGTGTCTTACTAACACTGCCTGACAATTGACTGGTGAGAGACCAACAGATAAGTAGATGCAGGATGAAGATTATATTTTGCAATATCTCACTACTATTCCCATAAAGATACCTGATATGACTTCAAGTAATGCTTTCTGATCACATATGATTGAAAGATATATTCAGATTTTCAGAAATAAATATCAGAAGCAGAAGACAGACACTTTTAAACTGTGTATTGGTCAGAAAGATTAAACTAAAAATGATTTTTCCCTCGAACCCTGGGTCCATAAATCTGCTCTTATTTAGAATTATAGTTCCTGTTGATTGATGAGAAAGAATAGTTTCTTATAACTGTAGCCACTGACTGATAAACTAATGGTAAAATCAAGCCACTCTTTCCCTTTCTGTTTTCTTCTTAGCCATTTTAAAAAAAAATCATATTTCTATTGAACATACATTATTTGTGGATAACCAAATAAATTCAGCATCCAAAAATTAGTATTAGCTGGATTTTTATTAAAATTATGAAAATAAAATGTCTGCATATGAATTCATCCATAATTCATAATTGTATGCTTATCAGATAAGGTAATGAATATGTTGCCCTCCCCATCCCTCACTCTCTCTCTCACATATACACATACACACAAAACCTAGGATGAAAAAAATAAAGTTCTGGATGAAAGGCAAATATGAACTATAAACTAGCTTTGGGGAACAATTCCTGTTTATTAAGGAAAATCTCAAAATCTTATCAGTATGTATTAATTATCTAAAGAAAATCAATGTAAAAAAAACAGTGGGCCTTTCCTAATACTGAATTAAAGTGATATCTGCCAATCAACATAAAACCATACCATCCATTAGTTGCTTCCAATGTTCATTCCCACTTTTCTTCTATAGGTGAAACTTGGAAAATTAGAATATCGTGCAAAAGTTCATTTATTTCAGTAAATGCAACTTAAAAGGTGAAACTAATATATGAGATAGACTCATTACATGCAAAGCAAGATAGTTCAAGCCATGATTTGTCATAATTGAGATGATTATGACGTACAGCTCATGAAAACCCCAAATCCACAATCTCAAAAAATTAGAATATTACATGCAATCAATAAAACAAGGATTGTTCATAGAACAATATCGGACCTCTAAAAAGTATAAGTATGCATATGTACTTGGTTTGGGCCCCTTTTGCAGCAATTACTGCCTCAATGTGGCATTGCATGGAAGCTATCAGCCTGTGGCACTGCTGAGGTGTTATGGAAGACCAGGATGCTTCAATAGCAGTCTTCAGCTCGTCTGTATTGTTCGGTCTCATGTCTCTCATCTATCCCTTGGCAATGCCCATAGATTACCTATGGGGTTCAGGTCAGGTGAATTTGCTGGCCAATCAAGCACAGTAATTCCGTGGTCATTGAACCAGGTTTTGGTGCTTTTGGTAGTGTGGGCAGGTGCCATGTCCTGCAGGAAAATGAAGTCAGCATCCCCATAAATCTCATCTGTGGAAGGAAGCATGAAGTGCTCCAAAATCTCCTGGTAGACAGCTGCATTGACCCTGGACTTAATGAAGTACAGTGGGCCAACACCAGCAGATGACATGGCTCTCCAAATCAACATAGACTGTGGAAACAGATTTTCCTGGAAGGCCTCCGGTAGGTAGCCCATTGCTCGGTCGGTGTAGTCATCCCCGCCTAGGTCCAAGTGTCCTTCCCTTGTGTCGTTTCCCCCTTGTTGGTCTATCTGGTCGCCCCTGGTGTCTCT
>JAEANM010011389.1:0-15298 GCA_017656035.1 Myanophis thanlyinensis | reverse complement strand
TCAGGCGACATCGGCCTGACGGTGGTACTCCAAGGAGGCCTGCCCTGTGGGAACACACAGGTCGGTTGGAGGCTGATTTACATAAAGACATTTTAACCATACTGTGACATATTAACCATACAGTGACGTATATACCATATAACTACTTACAAACCATTGTCATACATTTTATTTTATTTTTTTGGTCTATCCATCTAAACAAATTATTCCAGACCACATAATATTCCTTCTCTTCCTTCCCTTTCATTTTCAGCTAATCTGTCCATTTCTGCACAGTCAAAAGTTTTGCCTATGTCTGTCTCCATTGATGGTATACCCTCTTGTTTCCAATTTTGTGCATAAGCAGTTTCCCATAACGTTTCATTCAAGAAACACTGGTTTAAGCTCTGAATGCAAACTAAAGTTACAAATCATGATTTGGTCCTGGTATATAATCCAGAGGAAATGGCAGACAGGAATTATAAAGAGGCTGCAAAAGAGAAAAAATGTAGAGAATACTGAAAACTCAGAATGGGGGGAAGGGGAAGAGGGACAAAGTAGAACTTTTGGTAGACTGATGAAAGACGTTTTCTCAGTTGTAGCAATTTTGGCTAGATTACAAGGTACTGTTATTGTCACTGGAAATAAGATATTGACACAAATGTGTTAGAGCAGGGCTGTCCAACTTGATTTCATTGAGGGACGCATCAGGGTTGTGTTTGATCTTGGGAGGAAGGGGGTGTGGCCAGCTCAACGTCACTTGTGTCGGGGCACCTATGGTGGCCCAAACGCTCTGTCAGCAAAAATGGACTCCCGAGCTCTGTTTTCGGCTGCGACGGCCTCCTGCAACCCTCTGCTAGTGAAAATGGAGCTCATGAGCACTGCACGTGGCCCGAGCTCTGTTTTTACTGGCAGAGGCACCATGGGCCAGTCATTCACTGGTTCCAGGGCAGCCCCATGGGCTAGATCTAAGCATCCTGCAGGCTGGATCTGGTCCCCGGGCCTTCAGTTTGACATCCCAGTGTTAGAGAATCAAGGAACATATCTCTCTCTCTCTCTCTCTCTCTCTCTCTCCCCCCCCCTTCTTCCTCCCCCACTTACTCTATAATATACTGCATACATGATGACTCATTTGGGAACAGTAATAAATGTTGCCCAGGTCACATTAACTAATAAAATTTAAGGATTGCTTCTTTATATGACTTGACTGAGTGCTCTTAAAGAATAGGGCTGCCTTGTTAATTCTTCTTCTATGGTAAGATTACATTGTAGGTAGTTGGAAAGAGATTGTGCACAGCAATGAGTTAGGTTCTTAGATTCAACTGTGTATAGTATAATTAACTTGGAAATAACAAATAACCTTGATGTTCCTTCAATTTGTGACTCCTGCACCAACCCAATCCTCCTTTTTTGCAGTCCTTTCAATGACCGACCAATGTGCAGGATTTGCCACGAAGGCAGCAGTCAAGAAGACCTGCTTTCTCCTTGTGAATGTACTGGAACCTTGGGGACTATTCATCGCAGCTGCCTGGAACACTGGCTCTCATCTTCAAATACCAATTACTGTGAACTTTGCCACTTCAAGTTTACAGTAGAGCGCAAACCAAGGCCATTGGTCGAGGTCAGTAATTGAGAGAAGCTTTTAATTATGGATGTTTTTATACTGTGCCTCAAGCAAAGGAAAATCTGTAATCTGGAAACTTTAGGGTCAGAGAGGAGGAGCAGAAGGACAGCAAGAAGATATTTATTTATTGTTGATCAAATTTGCATGCTGCCCATCTTAAGTCTAGGTGACTCAGAGTAGTTGAACAAATAAAAATTGAGTTATGTAAAAATACAAGTAAAATTCAATTATGAATCTTTTCAGTTTTTAACTAAACCCATGAGTGATTAAAATGGAATTAATGCCTTGGGTTTTATGTACCTTTGTTTAACTATAGCAGAAAATATTTAGGATGCATGTAATATTCTTTGATTTAGTGTAGGCATTTTGGAAGGAAATAAATTTATACCATATCAAGAGCAATATTAGTGTGTATTATAAATACATGCTGAGAAATCATTTTTAAAATCTATCAAACTGACGTGAGGTTTTTTTTTACATTTTAAATATTTTTGTTGCATCTCTCAGTTGCCAAACAATGTCATATAAGCCAGTTGTTTTATTCTAGTTGCTCATTCTAGTTGCAGTAATTTAAATAAGTGATTTAAATAAATTGAGCTGTATATAAAATGACAATATACTCACTTGACTGCTGCACTAAAAGCTTTTTGTTTTCTTTTGAAAGACAGTATATTACATGTCACTTAAAAATGATCAAGAAGCACTGGATTGTGAGAATTCTGAATAATATACTATTTTTCCACAAGTTATAAAAAAATTAGTTGTGAAGCTGAGAAGATAGAACTATGTATTTTATTTTGTTTCAACCAATATTATTCCACTGTTCAGAATTGTAGAACTGAAGGGACTCTAGAAGTCTCTAGGTCAACTTTTCATTCAGTGCAGGAACCATCAGATCATCTCTGACATCCGCCATCTGTTTCAGGGCTTAGTGAAGGAGAATCCACTGCCTCTTATGGCAGTCTGTCTCCCTGGCTGATAGATCATTGATTCAGAAAGGTCCCCCTGATGCCTAACCTGATTTTTGTTCTTCATATTTTAACTGGTTGGGGCAAAAGAGGATGTTCACTCCTGTGTGACAGCCCTTCAGATGTTTGAAAATTCCTATTATAAACATCTAGGTTTTTTTAACTGCTCTTCATGATTCTTTGCTGTTATGATTCCCCTCCAAACTTGTTATATTTTGTCCATTTTTTAAAACTCTGGTACCGAGACCCATATGCAGCATTTCAACTAGATTCTGACCAGGGCAGAGTAGAGAGGAACAGTTACATCCTGTGGAATAGTTACCTCCTGGACTCTTTGCTTCTATTATTATATCCTAATATAGCATTTGCCATTTTTAGCAGTTAAATTACACTGCTAACTCACATTTAATTTCTGGTTCACCAGGATACCCAGATCACTTTCACATATACTCCTGCCAGGCAAGTGTCTACCCATCCTATATTCTGCCCTACATTTTTGTTACCATATGCAGCATTTTATATTTCGAACTGTTTCATTTCATCGTATAAATTATAGTCACTCAATATTTACCATCTTAAGTGATGCTATTAATCAGAATTCCTTAGGTTCAGTCGTTCAGGTAATTGTGAATTCATCTAACTAATATCATCTACTTCATGTTTTACTCATTGATGATTCACTGATGAAGGTTCTATTGAGGTCCAATACATTATATCTGTGGCCTTCCTGTGAACTATTACATTAGAAATTCTACTGAAGGGGGTAATATTAATCAGACACTGATTCTGATAAACTGTATTGAGTCCTGTTTAATTGTAACATGCCAATTCAAGCTCTCACAAACAGGTTGCTTGATAATCTGTTCAAGGACTTTGTTCAGTGTAGACATGAAGTTTTCAAAGATTACTGAGAACAGTTCTACGATCAATTCTGCTAATTATTTAACTACCCCAGGATATAATCCATATGGCTCTGGAGACAAATTTGTTTACATTAGGTAGTTCTTTATTATTCTCTCCTTCTATGTTCAAAGCTGTAGCTTCTTGTTCCCCCAGTAGCATAAAATTTGCTACCTACAACTCCATTTTCCTTCTCAAAGAAGGCAGATATAAAATAGGATTTAGGAATCCATCATCCACATATTTCACCACTTTCTCTTCACAATGGAACTGCATTTCTGACATAACCAAAATATGCTCCATTTTTTAGTTTTGGTATCTCTTGCAAGCCTCATCTCAGTCTGTTAGCTTTTGTGGCAGAATTACTACGATTTTTGGATACCATCATATATTTGTCTCTGCTGGTCTTCTTCCATTTCCTATTAATGTACTTGAGTGATATGCCAATCATGAGTATCAGCCCAGCAAGTTTCAATGATGCTTATCTCATTGCATTTGTCTTCCTGAATTAAGAACTCTGGTTTTGTCTTTTTATTCCCATATTTTTTCCATTGATGCCAAAATATAGGAGGTGTTGAGTACCACCTACTGATATCTCTGTAGTCTTATCCTAAATAAGCTCTGAGGCTCCATCCCACTATCCTGCTTTTCATTTTGTGTTCTGCTTTCATGACCCTGTCTTTGGCTAGATATTCAGTTCTAGACTTTTGTCACCCCAGTCTGCTTTTGTTTTTGTTTAATGCCTTCCTGATTAGAGTATTCAAAACACTGGCAAAACACTTTCCAGGCTTTGTAAGGTGTCCATCAATTTCCAGAAGCCTTCCATGAAGGTTGTACAGGCCACTGTCATAGAATCCAGTCCTTCTGTTTGTGGAGCTATTTGTTGACTTTTAGAATCCTGTGTTTTCTTCTTGCCCTATGACCCTCCATGGATAATTGAAACCAAGCAATGAAATGAAACTGACTGATGAAAAAACACCGCCTCTACTCTAATTTCTTTGACCTTCCTTCCCAAATCCTTATAGTGTCCAAATATTATTTCAACTTTTTCTCGGCTCTGTCATTGATCCAGAATCAAGAGAACAGAGCTGATATTGACAGGTTTAGTCTTTGTAACTTTTTCATTGCATTCCCATACAGGCACTTAGAAGACTATACATACAGCATTTATTTAATTAATTCAATTAGGTTTTTATGGCCACCTATCACATCATAACAAAGGGTTCACATGCTTTCTATAGTATTCTGATTAGTTGTTCAGGTGGTTGTCCATTGTATTCCAGAGAGAGACAGAGTAGTACCCATTCCAAGTTTCACTGGGATAAAATGAATCCTGATTTTTTTCTCCCTTGTCAGGAATGATTAAGGGGTCTTAAGGCTTAAAATCTAGGAGAAATGACACAAGATAATAGGAATAAAAGGAATAGATAGGAAGGAGGAAAAACAGGCATTTGGTAGATACTGAGTTACTAGCTTCCAATAATGGAAACACCTTCTGAAAGGTATCTACTGGGCCAATACTGATTTTATACTGTATAATGAAGACTCAGTTTTCTAAATTTTACTTAGAAGGCTACAGGCAGTGCTCACTTAACCACAATTGAACCCAGAAGTTTGTTCATAAGTCATTGCAGTCATTATGCCAGTCATGTATGACCTGACAAGATCTTAAAACTGTTTTTAATGACAGCTGTAAAGCAAGTCACCACAGTTAAGCATTACTATGTGGTTATTAAACACATTCATTTTTCTTAATGGGTGTTTTTGCCAGAAACCAGCAAAAAGGACATTATAACTCATCATAAATGTGAACTGGTTGTCAAGCACCAAAAATTCAAATGGGGGGGGGGGGACAGAGGAGTGCAACAGCCATAACTTTGTAGACAGGTTATAATTAACTTTGGGGGAGGTCCATCATACTGTAACTTTGAATAGTAGTTACGCAAGTAAGATTCAGAGGGAGATCTGTATGCTTTCACCATTTCATGAGTAAATGAATATAATACTCTAAGCTCCTCACAAAAACAGGTTTTGACAGATTTAAAAAAAAAGCTTCATGACATACCAGATTTTTTAGAAATCATAGGCATCCCAAGAGGAAAGGGAAACAAGGAAATGACAGCATATGCCTGATGATGTAAACCAGGGAAATGCTGCAACTTATATTCTTCTATCAGACATTTTTGACAAATACATAGTCATGGCATTTTTAAATTACATGCATGTGTCATTTTGCCATTACTGTAGCTTGTTACAGGTACCACTGTAGGAATGGTTATTCAGAATGGGACAACTCGCTAGAGCCAACTCTCTGTGGGACAGCTTGCCGTGGCCAACTCACAGTGGGACAACTTGCCACCAGACAATTTAAAATTCAATTTAATTATTTAAAATAAATAAAAAATATTGTAATGTTTGTCATTCCCATTTCATTCTGTCCTTCCTTTTGCATCCTTTCTTTAATAATTCTATTCCACCATTTCTTTGATATTAGTGTAACTCTTGTCCCACAGCAAGTTGTCCCAAGGCGAGTTGGCTGGAGGGAATTGTCACAGATCATTGGTTATTTACAGTTGGAAGTGGGCCATCCCCTTTTCGATCTTTGCTGGATTTTTCTAATGGCTTGTCATTTAATTGTAAGCCACCCAGAGATACTTTTCAAAGTGAGATAGGCAGCAGAACAGATAAACGAACAAATTCACTATAGCAGGAAAGGCATCAATGGCATCAATATTTCTAGATCAAAAAAACCCGGATTTTTTTTCTCATAAAATAGTTTGTTTACCATGGTCCTTGCGATGGGAAAGGGCAGGGCTAGTCTAGCTGATGAAAGCAGTAGCAAATAAGGGGATAGTAAAGCTGGAGATAATCTTTACTGCCTGCAGTACAGACCTTCTTTGTTTAGCTGTAGCTATAGCTGTGTTTAACCAAGTCTACATTATAGTATGAACGCTCAGTTTAAGTGAGCAGTTCCATTGGAATTACAACTGTGGCAAATGATTCAAGGCTTGGTTACTGTAAGGAATCCTTTAAAAATCAAAAGTTGAAAACAAAAATTTCCAATTATCAGTGCATATGATTTTTCATGAGAACTCTATCAAACAAATAAATTATATAAGATTGCAGGGAGCATAGATGAACAGCTTAATATTATTTCAGCTTCACCTTCTGATTGGCTGTCCGTGAAAATGTTCTTCTGCACAAATGGAATGTGACATTTCTTGAGTCTTAATAGTAACTGGGTGAGCTCAAATGGAAAGCAAATGCTTCCAGAGCTGGAAAGGTATTGCTATGTGATCAGAGAGGAAATTTTCTTTCAACTCAAGAGGCAAAAAAAATCCCAGCCTGTTAAAATTGCTTATATTATATGCTCAAATAAGACAAAAGTGAAAATGAGTTAACAGGCAAATTCAAGGACATACTCAATACAGTTTATATATATATATATTTTTGTATAAAGGCTTACTTGGGAATTAATTTGAAGTAATTTAATATCTGCAAAAATAAATATTTGCTGATATGTTCCAGAATAGGCTATCTCTGGAAATTCCTATGGAGGCAAGTAACAAAGTAAGACGAGAATATAAGTGAAACATATTTACAGCAACATTCTATGGAATATCAACTTATGGTTCATAAAAATGAATAGAAACCAAAAGACCCTTGATTATTCTGCAGTTTTTCCTCAAACTGGACATATTCTTATAGAATTCATATTTTTATAGAAACTGAAATAGCATGGCTGGCTGCTTATGTAGAGGATATCACGATTTGTTCTCAGCATAATTCTATCAGGACAAATTTCAGATAGCGGTGAAGTACAGGTTATTGATAAAAATGAGAACTGTAGCCATTTCTGTCCAACATAGCTTTCATTTTCAGAGAAGAGGATCTTTGTAATCTATTTACCTTCTGATCCTCTGACTTCACTATTGCTTCTCCCTGATAAGGATTTTCTTTTGCAGAGAATATGGATTAGAGGCATTGTCAATGTTGACCATGCATTGGTTTCATTATTCATTCACTTCGCAGAACAGGTGGGGTGCCAGGCTTTAATTTATGACTTCTTCTTCCCTGGTTTTTATCTTATCACAGAATACACTGGTGTCATTTGTTGAAGCAAGTATCAAGCATGGCTTTTTACCTACCATGCAGTTATTAAAGGTTCTTCATTATTTTGGAGTCTATCTTTGGATTTTATTTATTTTTTTAATCATCCAAATATAAAGTTATGAGTTTAGCAGCTTATTATATAATTGCATGAAACTGGATGTAGCAAAATGTGAATTCCAATGTAACATTTTGTATGATATTTTATTCTCCTTAGGATGACAAAATGCAATTTTTTTTCTAGTTCTACTGAGAAAGATTATAGTTTTTTTTTTTCATTTCTTTTTCTTATTAAAAGACCATAATACTATAGATAAGAATTCATGAGCATTATAAAAGGAATATCTTTTCATCAAGGTGCAGAACTTTTAAGCAAAAAGCAGAAAGTACATTCTGCCCTCATAATGTTAGTACCTGAATATGATTTTACATTTTCATAACTATCTGATTTTATTTTAATTCCAATAACGGCAGCAGATTTCAAATGTATATATTAAACCTACAGCATGCCTTATTTTCAACTTAAAAAGATGCAGAAATTAACCATCTGTGGAAAATTCACAAACCAAATAATCCCAATGACTCCTGAGCTAAATATACCTTTAGCAGCTACCTGGCTAATTCATTCCTTCAGCTCTGGGTTGTTTCAATTAAACAGTGTTATCTTTCAGGACCCTGGAAGCATAACTTCTCTATAACAGCACCTGCTCTCTGGAATAAAATCCTCCTCTCCAATATCCAAATGACCCCTATTGTTTAGAATAGTATTTCTCAACCTTGGCAACTTTTAAGATGTTTGGACTTCAACTCCCAGAATTCCCGAGCCAGCTTTGCTGGCTCGGGAATTCTGGAAATTGAAGTCCAAACATCTTAAAGTTGCCAAAGTTGAGAAACACTGGTTTAGAAGAATCGTGAAGGCCTGGTTCTTCACCCAGGCCTTTGGCAAGGAAGAGTAAGACCCCTTAATTCATCTTTTGTGCTTGCCATATTTTATTTTTACCTGTATGTTTTATTGGTTTTATTGCAATTTCTTTGGTTTGAGCTGTGCAGAATCATTCAAAATAGGGTGGGTCACAAAAATAATATATTTTGATGATTGTTTAAATCTGTACCTTGTAGGGATAATAGACCTATGCAGAATTTGGCTGTCAATGGCTAAATTTACATGTTGCATTAAATAACAGGCACAAAACAATAATTAAACAAAGTGATTCGTTAGCTACAAGCCTAGTTCCTATTATATGGTAATGAAGAACTGAACGAACCGTATTATGTTAGTTGAACATGAATCTAATCACTTAGTTGGTTTGTGTTAGATCATTATTTAGTAATTGTATACAGGTAGTCCTTAACTTACAACCACAACTGAGCCCAGAATTTATATTGCTAAGTGAGAAATTTGTTTTGCCTCATTTTATGACTTTTTTTTTTACCACAATGGTTAAGTGAATCACTGCAGTTGTTAAATTAATAATATGGTTGTTAAATGAATCTGGCTTCCCCACTGACTTTGCAGCTTGTCAGAAGGTTGTAAAAAGAGATCCTAGGACTCCGGGACACTTCAATTATCATAAATATGAACCAGTTGCCAAGCATCCAAAAGTAAATCACAGGACCATGGGGATCCTGTAAAGGTTCTAAGTGTGAAAAATGATCATAAGTCACTTTTTCCAATGCCATTGTAACATCAAACGGTCACTAAATGAGCTGTTGTAAATCAAAGGACTACATGATATTGGAATGAGTTTTGGAGGCCTTTCGGGTAGGCCATACTATTCTGGCAACAGCATGCCTTACCTGCTGCATTTACTTCCATGAAACTATAGCTTTCCCATCTGTAACATGTGAAATGCAGTCTCTACTAGCATGACTAACACAAAAAGAAGCTAGGAGTTCAAACCTAGCAAGATATGAGGAGACACAATTTCTTCCAGTATTACTGAAGCATTAAATGGTATGCAATACGTTAAAACAAATGAGAATGCTATCAACAAACCTGTATAATGTTTTCCACAACGCAATATAATAATCCTTTGAAGTACGGGGATATTCATGCAGAACTAAGACTTTCCTTGTTTTTTGACCAAGTTTCTTACAATGTATCAGAAAGGCTTTATTATTCTTTTACTCGTCTCAGCAGTGTTAAGAGGTGCTTTCCTGCTATAGGAGCATTTTCTGCAGTTGGTTACACTGAAATATGAACATCACTTGACTGTTTTCCCATACTGAGCTTTGAACTGTTTTCCCTGCTTCCTTTGAGATTAGTTTTGTGCACCTTAGCCTACTGCCATTCACTGAGGCAGGAGGTTAGTATCCTGTTACTGCAAGTGAAGGCTTGACACTCTTTGACACAGTTCACCAAGAGATCACTGTCAGGGCTGAGGGAAAAGGATTTTAGGCATGTAATCAACAAAATGAAATGGCCCACTGGCTTTAAGAGCTAAAATGGACTAGAATTGGCAATTGAGCCTGCTGCAACCAAAGAGGGGATAATTTAATTATACTTTCCTGAGGTAGCTGAAGCCTATGCAGAAAGATTTATTATTTTATTTTAAAAACTTATTCTGGAGGAAAGAAACGAGAGCATGGAGAGATATTACAACAGAATAAACATTACAAATCAAACTGTCTGAAAGTTGTGGCTGGGTTTTCACTGTGTGCTAGATGAAACTGATGGAGGATTGGATCACTGTGATTCAAAAATTGTGGGACCCCAGCCATTGCATTAGCGTCTTGTGCGAGCCAGGCCATCACATTAAGTCAACAAGTGGTTTATTCTGGCATACTATGTTTCATGAATGCAGAAATTATCATTTTAAAAAGACATCTATTAGCGATAGAGCATATATGTAAAATGAAAATGTCCAGGGCAAATGTGCTGGATAAAAAATTATACTTGCTAAAGTCAATGTAATTTAACATGATTAGGTCTTCTTGATTCAGTGCACCAATTCCAAGCATTACTAACTGTAAATTCAGCTCAACAACAGCTAAGTGTATGCATGGATCCTTGACCAATAGATAGAAGACTACTATAAAAGATCTATTCTAAGGCATTATTAGTTATTAATAATGATGCTAAGTGATCTGACACAATGTTGAATGGACCACTTTCGTTGGCTATCACAGATGGTAGCATGGAAGGTATTCTTCATCACTATGTGATGACTCTGTATCATAGGTTGTTGTCCCTCTCCCCCAAAAAAATCTTGCTAACAACATTAAACATTTCCAGTAAGGTTTTCAGACATAAAATCAAAAGGCTGACTCAGTAAAGATAATAAACAAGTACACATCATTGCATCAAGTACATCACTGCAAAACAAAATTTTATGCTCATGTCAACAGATAAATACATCAATACCATTCAAATGTATCTTATTTCACATGCTTAGAAGTAATCTTTCTAAATTGTGAAGCATGTGCATTATCAGAAGTAGATGACATAGAGAAAGAGTCCAAGTAGCTATTGCTGAGTCAACACGAAAGCTGCACATTTGCTATAGACATTGGTAGTGAAATATGCTGAAACCTGGCAGTCAGTCTGTAGATCTAATTGTCCTAGAAAGAGACAATTGAAAATTTGCAGATGACCTCTCTGGCAAAGTGACCTGAAACTAACATGAGTTCTATGGATTCAGGAATCTTGTGGCAAAATATTAATATCTTGAGCACCTTATCCTAACTATATATGAATATTTGAATCATAAGTTGATGTTTGGACAAATATAGGCCAAATGCCACTCTGCCCTCTCCCATTTAGAACATTTTATGCAATCTAATTTATTTATACTGTACCTCATGAACATCATTATTTTTCATCTGCTAAGAAAGTCAGTAGCTTTAAAAGTCCAGATAACATGTACAGGTAGTCCTTGATATATGACCCCAAGTAAGTTCAGAATTTCTGTTGTTAAGCAAGATAGGTGTTAAGTGAGTCATGCCCAATTTTACAACTTTTTAACAACCAGGGTTGTTAAATGAATCCCTGTATTTGTTAAGTGAAACAAGTGGTAATTGCGTGAATACAGCTTCCCCATTGACTTTGCTTGTTGGAAGCTGGCTGGAATGGTGATCGCATGACCCGGGGATGCTGCAACTATCATAAATACAGACTCATTTTGATCATGTGACTATGAGGATGTTGCTACAGTCATAAGTATGAAAACTGAACACAGATCACTTTTTTTTAAAAAGTGCTTTAAAAGGTCACTAAATGAATAGTTATAAGCTGAGGCTTATCTGTATATCCATTTAGTATAATGTTATACTCTGTAACCCTAACTTTTTATCTTCTATCTTCTATATTTCGCCAGATATTCAACTAAGCCTCAGTCATATTCTGTATTTGTAAAAAAATAAAAAACCCTCCCTTTTTATTCAGTGTTTTCTTAAATATGATAGAATAAACTAATAAAAGATTATATCTTGATTCTATAATATGGATTTTCCTTAATGTCAACTGTTTGTGTGTAAAAATGTAGCAGTGTGGGATGCTGTTACTATTACTGATAATCCTTTCACCATACAGCTCCCTAATTGGCTGAGACTAATTGGCTGCATTTATTACTAGAAACTCCCATGAACTCTTGTATGTTTCTTTAGCGCTAATACTTCAAGTTGCCTAGTGATATATTTCACTTCAAACTTGCTTATATACTAAGATTAGGGATGGGTAAAAATCTGTATTTTATAATATTCTGTGGAGATTTTATTGTAGATTGACAAAATAATCTGATTTAAATTATTTAGCAACAGCTGCAAGAAAATGATTACACCTTGTAAATAATACTTTTGAAATGAAGAAAGGCTGGGGTAATCAAGAATGGATTTTTGTATGAATGAATTGTCTGTTTCATTTAGTGCTGGGGGGAAATCAGCATGCTTGCTTTCTTTTTTTTAATTATATTTCTTTTGCCTCAGAATTTATGTTGATGAATCTTGGGGCTCTGTTTTTTTATGGTTTTACTTTAAATTAAATTTTAAGAAAGAATTTGCATACGTTCACTGGGAAATAATTAGTCAGTAGCATTGAAGACTTTATTACGCCAAGACAAGAATTTAAGACATTGAACACAATAGCAATATTTCAGAATAAAAATTTGGGATTGAGATGTGTAAATCCACAATCCAAAATACATATCTATAGCTTGAACCATAAATCATTAAAATCAGTGGAATTTATTTCTAAGTCAATATGGTAGGATTTGGGCTATGTATTGAGTTAAACTGAAATACTCTGGTTCTTGGTTTAAACTGCATCCATTTCTGTTTTAATAGCTAATGAATTTAACCTCCTTAGAGAATTAAATTATTAAGTGCTGAAAATTGCATTTTGGTTGGTTCAGGTATGTGTAGAGTTTCATACAAGGGTTGATGATGAACTAACTGCTCACTCAATGAAGGCTAACAGTGTGATAGTCTGCTTAAAAATGATTGCTTGATATTTGCTTCTACTATAAAAAGAAGCTATAAAATAGTCTTTTTATATATTTTGTGTGTGTGTTTGTGTGTGTGCATGTGTGTATCACCGTGAAGCAGTTTATAAGTCTAAGTGCTATGCTATTCCTATTGGCCATGCCCAAATTAAAACACTTGAAGATAAATTAATTTACTTTATGTCTTTTATACATCTTCTTTCATACCATATGGCAGAAATTGAAGTCTGGGTATATAGATGCCCAGTGAAATACTGTATAAAGAAGGGCTTGCTGTATTATATTGGATCATGGGTATCTACAAAGTCAAGTTAATGAGCTTATGCTTCAAAGTGCATTAGAGAAATATAGTTCCAAATAAACTATATAGACTGTGAAATTGAGTATCCCGATGTTGAATGATTGCATGGCAGAAACAGAAATACTATCCCAAACTGCTGACTGGTTAAATGTATGGAATGTTATTGCAAATTTGTTATGAAGATTGAAAACTACCTGTTCCTGCCTTGCCTGCTCCACTAATTTTCTCACTACTGAAAACCACTTCAACTTAAGCAGGTATTCAGAAAGAAGAAGAAAAAATGGCATCCATTTACATGATATTTCAAACTAAACAGATCGCCAAGCTCTCTTAATATTTTCTATATATCTTTAATTATTTCTATAGGTGTCCATTCCTATAAATGCCAGTTCTACATTTTTCTTTTGCAAAAATCAGTTGTGAATACATTTTGAACTAGATGTCAAATAGAAACCTGCAGGAAAAATGCAGTAACATGCCACATCGGGATAATGGATATAAAACATTGCATTCATTTTAATTGGAAGGAAAATGTAGACTTATTTTTTGAAGGTATAAAATTTTTTGAGGTCAGCCTGGAAATTGGAATCTAATTATTCAGTGAAGATGTTGCTTGAATAGGTCAGAACTTGAGCGACTCGAGCCTCTATATCTAGAAAAATGACTAAATATGTGAAATGGAAATAGCGTTATGATTTTGAGTTCTCTGTGGTAATTGCAAGACACGTGATAGGGACCAGAGAAGCGAACCCTACTGATATACAAAATACACATTTTTCAGGAGGTAGAAGTACCTCAAATCAATAGGGATCATAGGAAAAGCAATTTTCTCACTGCATGATATCTAATAATATATTATTACATTTGATGTGCACTTTATAGTTGAAGAGAAATTGGTCTGGCATCAACAGAGACTAGGACTACCAAATCTGACTTGCAAAAATCCAGGCGACCACTAGATGGGAAGAAAGAGAAACAGAAAACTCTGTTTTCTGATTCATGGGTTTTTGTAGCCCAATTCTTGTAGTTTTAAAAATGTTTAGAGGTTCATTTCAGGGTACACCATGTGGCCTTTCAATCCAAACTGGGAAAATAATTAGAGTAGTCAAAATGCAGTTCTTTTCACCCCAGTCTTTTGCACACATAAAAATGTGGCTTGTAAATTGATTTGGAAGCAAGAGATCAGAGAATGAAAGGTCTTTCAATGGGATTGACTACAGTACAACAGCATAGACTTCCCAGTGAATTAAACTCCATTGTAGCTGTAGTTCATACAGTGATCAATGAATGTCTGCATGTCAAATATTTTCCTCTTACACTAATCTCTGAATATTATCTTTGGCGTTATTCCCTATTTTCTTCTTGGCATTTCTATTTCCCCTTGGTTGTCTTTTGGTTTCACATTACAAGGTGTAAGTTGTAAGTCAGTCATGTGTTGAAGATCTCAGTTGTACTTGGGATTGCTTCAGCAAGCCGTATCCAGTTACTATCCTCAGCAGTATTTTTTTAAGGAAATGAGATAAATCCTTATGACAGAGCCCTGCATCATTTTATACAGTGATTTGAAATCTGTGTGAGAGTTTTATTTGTCTGTAATATAATATCCTTGTTTCTACTTTTAAAAGATCTATTTCCAACTGCCTTGCTAAATTCTTTAACTAATCTTGAGATAATAGTACAAAGTGAAGTGCAACAATATTTTTAAGAGTAGTTACTGTTTTTGCTCTTTTAATCTCTACAAAGTCGGTTTATTTTTAAAATCCTACAAGTGTTTTGGAAGTTACCCTTAAAACAATTCATGTACCAAATGCATGCTGACCATTATTTAGTGACTACAACATCTACTAGTGGGCATGCAAAAGAGTGAATCAAGGTTCAAGACACACTGCAAGAACATTCCTATTTCAATTCAATTCAATTTCAAATTTATTGGTCACATACACAGTCATACATGGTACGATATGCAGTGAAATGCTTA
>JAEANM010011388.1:0-15298 GCA_017656035.1 Myanophis thanlyinensis | reverse complement strand
GAGAGAAAAAAGAAAAAGTTTTCTTCTGGGACTTTTCTTCTGCTAGTAACTAGTTCGGCGGGCCGGATTAAAAAGCTCAACTGGCTGGATGTGGCCTGCGGGCCGTAGTTTGCCCATGTCTGTTCTAACCACTATGACACCATGGCTTTTATATTACTATAGTAATATAAGATGTTAAAGATGGTATTGGCATTAGGGGTGTCTGCAGGGATATATGTGCAAATCTGCAAAATGCCAAGTGCAATGTTGTCATAAAAGGCCTACTCTTGTTGAATACATGTTAAAATGGACCACATTTTGATTATGGCATGATAGACACCATCTTACAGATTTTGACCTTCTTCAGGGATGCTCTTAATTGATATTAAAAAAGCATATCTATGTTGTGTTGAGATAACAGCTCCTCGTTTCTTGTCACAACTCTTTATTTGTACATTTTCTCCTTCACCTATCACTTCTCCTGCTATGTGACCATTAATGCCCCAGTTTCCCAAATTAAAGTAATAATCACTACCACATAAAGTCCAGCATGCAACATTGCAAAAATATTCAAACATTTCCTTTGATTTGTGAGGATTCATTTCAACTGTGGAATTTTGAGTCTTTACCCAATATTTAAATTGTAATGAGTAAATATAGCTAGTGTATCATAGTTCAATTTTAATATCAATATCTGCAAGAAAAAGCTACTCCTTGTCACTCAGCTGAGAGATCACTTGCAAAATACCCTTTACCTAGGAAAAATCCTTCCCATCCAGCTAACAGTGATAAATATTTTGTTATTGTAGCTCAATTCAGTCATGGAGACACAATTGCATATCAATGAAATTACATTGGAAATATGCACAAGAATATAAACAAGCATTAATTTGTTGTAATTTAAACATAGAGATGGGATAAGTAGATCATCCATGCAATTAGAACTCAAAATGTACCCTGCCCTTTCTATTGCCACAATCGTTCTACCAGAAGGCGGAACAGCTCCTGTCCTCCAATGGGGCTGTCAGGATGCCAAATATCAGGAAAGCAAGCTTGGATTAAACATTTACCTGGCATATATGACACAATGTTTCTACAAACAGAAGTTTATGTATCAATAAGTACTAATTCCAAGCCACTTAGATAACTTTCTCTTAACTTGGGCTCTCCAAGTATCTTATAGTATATTATAACTTTTGTTGGGCACAGTTAATCTTCTGAAAATTTCCCTAACCTAGTAGATTGAGAAATTGGGTGAATAATTTCCCTAAATTTGGATAAGATTTGCACTTATTTCCAACATCTACCAGTAACTCAGCATGCTGAGCATTTGCCTCCAATCCATCTGATGCAGAGGGTTCATTCTCTCACCTGAATGTCCAAGTTCAGCTGTTCCCATAAATCATCATGCAAGGCTGACACCTCAGCTTCCAGATTCTCATATTCCATAGTGCTGTTGGCCAGTGCCTGTGGGGATTTGCAAACAGTCTCATCAAGATAAGAAATGCCTAACTAGATCCCTATAGAGCAGAAAAACTAATTGGCATATGAACACTAACTGTTCAACCATCTGTTTGGATCACAGCCTTCAAAACTTCACTGAAGAGACAAAGATTTCCATTCCTAAAAACACTTGCTTTTTAAAGACTCATTACAAATCTTCAGGGGTAGGGAAATAAGGCTAGCATCTTACATGTTTCTTCAGTTTTCTGTGGGTTTTTTTTGCATACTTGAAAACAAAGAGCAGTCTTTTTATTTAGGAAACCCTGGATATAGTTTTGGGGAAACCAAATTGATTCCATACACTTCAGATATTTTGGGAAAAAAAACCCTCACCAAATGTGATTTTGCAATTTACCCTTGTATTGGACTTTATGTCTCCATTTCTTCCACCACCCCCTTTTTATATGAAAGGAAAAGGCAGTACAAGAATAAAAGACTGAAGAGATGTATTGCACAATGCTAAACTATCAAAACATTATTCTTCTCAATTCTAGCATTTCCTGGCAGCACCAACATTGGCAAAGCAAGAAGAACAGACTGCCCATTCAAGCTCAGCTGGAAGAACCTGGTTTTCACAAAAAGCTAATGCTGTTGGAGAAGCAATGAAGGCTGAAAAGCTGAGAAGGCCAAAGCCTCTACTAATCTCCATGCCAGCTATATATGACCAGAGACTCAACAATTCCATCTGTACGCTTCCATTGGTATAGCTGTGAATGATATTGAATGATGGGATAAGTCAAAGCTAATGATTAACAGACATATAACCTTTTCCCTTAGATCAGTGTTTCTCAGCCTTGGCATTTTAACATATGTAATGAGGAATTCCGGAAGTTGAAACCCACACATCTTAAATGGTTATGGTTGGGAAATGCTGCCTTAGTTAGTTCTAAGTCCCTGAAGGTTTCTAGGTTCTCAGGACCGCTTTGTGATCATAGAAAATGAAATGCTTTCAATGCACAAGACTTCTTAGATTACCGTGCTGGCTTGGGACAGTTCCACCCGGATATTGATCAACTGATTCTGAAGAGATTCCTTCTTGTGCAGAAGCTTTTCAGGGTAGGCTGGCTGACTCCCAAACATCTCTAGTTCCTGGTGTGTCCCCATCAGTGCACTCTCTAGACTCTCCTAGTGGTGAAATGAGCATAAGGAAATGCATGCTTGTTAATAAAGGCAGGCAATTCAGAAGCAAATTCAGGACTTAAAGACTTGAAATTGGTTGTGTTTTCTAGCTAAGAGGCTCTTTCTGGACTAGAGTACAGGTAGTCAACTTACAGCCATATGTTTAGGGACTGTTCAAAGTTATAACAGCACTGAAAAAAAGTGACTTGTAACTGTTTTTCATGCTTGCGACTGTTGCAGCAAACCCATAGTCACATGATCAAAATTCAGATGCTTGACAACTGGCATGTATTTATGATGGTTGCAATGTCCCAGGGTTACAGGATAGCCTTTTGTGATTTTTCTGAGGAGCAAAGTCAATGAGGAAGCCAGATTCGCTTAGCAACTGTGTTACTAAATTAACAACAGCACAGATTGTAAAATGGGGCAATACTCACTTAATAACCGTCTTGATTATCCATGGAAATTTTGAGTTCAGATGTGGACATAAGTTGAGGATTGCCTGTATGTATATTTGTACTTGCTCTAAGATTTGGAGTCTCACTTTCATTGCTTTCATTCTAAAAAGTATGTTTGTGAATTTATTCCTATTTCTATTCTTTTGAAAATCATTAAATTTAATTGAACTTTTCTCATATTCTAGGGTGAAAAGCTAGTAAATTTCTGATAAAAATAGAGTTGAACTTTATAAATTTCTTAGATGGAATAAGGACTTCTTAAGTACTTACAGACAGAAACATACCTATACAGCAGGCTCTGAAGGAGAATACAGTAGTTTATAAAGTCCTGAGAATTTAGGGGTCTACAATCAATATTTCTGCAATAAAATTTATATTAGGGCTAAGTCAACATAATCATCAAGCCAATTCCATGCCCCAAAGTCACATGAGCTGATAACTAAAGCTTGCTTCAACCCTGGCAGTGAGGTAGCAGATTAACTGAGGGACAGAAATCAGGCAATGTAGAAAAGTAGTTCTGATTTTTTTAGCATCTGTCAACTGAGGCAGTTATTTCAGTCATCTATGGTTAGACTGGCTGTAATAATCCATGTTGCAACCTGCTCTGGTATGGTGAGAGCAGCAAAATGCTCATTCATTTGTACCTCAGGGTATTTTATTATACACACCGATCCTAAAAGAATTTGCTGTGAAAAATTTGTAAATTGAAATTGCTCACTTCTTGTATGACTTGCATTCCATGGTTAGAACAGTTATATTAATTGAGATGTCCATGGTATTGTCTCAGTGAGTAGTAACAAATCTAAGCAGTTGTGCCCAGAGACTCAAAGTCCTTGGATCTTTTTAATAGATCTTTTTGAAAGAGGCAATAATCAGCCCTTGTTAAAGAAACAACTCAGAAATGTGCCAGACAGTTGCCAGCTTCCATTTCTTTGGAAATGTTCTACATTCGCCTGGATTTTGTGACAAAGACTCCCTTGGTCACCTTGGGAGTGACCTTTGCTGAGAGAAAACAGAGGGAACACCAGTCCTGTTGCTTTCCTTGTACTTCATAGTTTTTAGCAACATCAACCATAGTATCCATCAAAATTAGCTAGCTGACTAAGACTAGTTCAGCCTATGTCAGAAGGTAGAGCTGAGAGTAGTTACTGTTTGGTCATATTGAAATTATTTTGTATTTCTATTTTGCATTTACACAAAACTGCTGTAGAAAATTATTTGTGATATTAGATGAACTATTATCAATACACAGATGGCATTTTTTTCATTTAACACAACTGACATGGTACATGTTCTGAAACACAGCATAATTGCCTGGATGAAAATCAAGAAACAAAGCTCAGTCCAGATTGAGATCAGAACTATGATTTGGGGTGGTTGCAATTATTTGTTCCAGTATGCATTACAGCTCTTCTGAGAGTTTGGGAAAGCAGTTTGGAGTGTTCTTGAAACTCAGTGGTAGTTTAATTACCTCATAAAACCACTCTTCTTTGAAACAGATAGCCAATGCTCAATTGTACATGCTCTGATAAACTTCTGAATAAATTATTGTTATGTGTTTTGCGTGGCTCTTTTGAAGATGGAAACTTTAGTTATTCCAACACAGATTTGCCAGGAAATTAATTGGGACTGTTCAATTCAGACATAAGAAACAAGTGCTTCATCAGCAATTCAAAGAACTGATAATACTCTTTAAAGATTTGAATGATACTTATAAGCAAGATACTTATAGGGAGATCTCTCTCTCCATATATACTACTAAAAGCATTCTGGTTATTTTAGAGTCTCCCTTTTATGTGTCCCTGCCAAAATGAAGCCAGGCAAATAGCTTTGAGGGATGGGATAGAGCAACTCATTTATGAGCTCCTTATTACAGAATGTTTTTCCTGGGAATCACACCTGGTGCTTATATTTGATGGCTCAATTTACTTCCTACAATGTATGAAAGTCATGGTTTATATCTATTTATTTTAAAAACATTTGTCTTTAACATTTGCTATGTCATTTTATTATTGTTTATTTTATTATTTATTATTTTTATTTGGTTTATAGTTTTGTAATCAATTCAAATCTTCATGACTTGGCTGATTTAAAATATTTATAATACTTTGCAAAATTACATTTTACGATTTCAGTCTCCTAGCTTCAGGGAACTGGAACTACTTCTATTAAATATATAACCACTGGTTAGAAGATGAAATCATTTTAGTCATCCTATGAAAACTTCTGAGAAACAATGTTCATTCATAGGGGTTGAAAGCAACTTGTCTATACTACTATCCTATTTTTTTGTGATTCATGTCTTTTACCTTTTCTGCTCGAAGCTGCTGTACCAGTCTTTCCTGTTCTCTTATCACCTTGTTTTGTTCACAGAGTTTTCCTAGAAGCTTCTGCCATGTGAAAAAGAGAGAAATAAAACATGAAGTCTGTAGAAGACATCAAATATAAACATGCAGCTGCTTTGATGGAGATCAATTAGATCCCACCAGAGGCCTCTGGTCTCAGTTCCTGAATTCCAAATCCATGCAAAAGAAAGTACAAACAATTAAACCAGCATGAAGACATGTGCACTGAGTAGAAGGGAGAGATACAAAAGGAAAAGAGACCACACAAGATTTTGGATGGAGGGTGATCAAGAGTCTTTATAGCCTTGCAATTTCTATTAGCAGAAAAGATGGATTATCTAAAGATATGAAATGGAAAGAAAGAATCCCCACAAACCTCAGGGAATGCAGGGTAGACAGTGGTAACAGGATGGGGGATGGATTGAGTAGGCAGATGACAGTGAGGAAGAGGTGTTCTTACATCTGTGTGTTGCTCATTTATCTTGTAGGTGTGCAGCGTCTCTCTATATGCTTCAGGGAAATGAGACACCTGAAAAAATAAAAAAAACAGATCATTGCTTCTCTCTCTACCTTGATGTTGTCATAATAAGCCCCTGAGGAATTCCAAGCCTACTACTACTTAGTGGATTTCTTCACCCTTTACATATACATCATATAGTATACACACATACATTATCAAATTGTACAACTCTAACTATTAAATTTTCCATGAAGCCTTTCTCAAAAGCAACACATAACTGAAGGAAAAAAGACAAGGTATGGCAATTGTTCTCCCCACCCCTGACCATCTAACCAAATATTATTTGCTGTCTTTGTTCTACTTTGTCAAAGAAAGCACTTTTCCACATCTAATATTAAGAAAATGGCTCTTTTGCTTTCAACATAGGAAGGAACAATCAGGGTTCTAACAAAATGTCGCCTTTTAATATAATGACTGGTCAGATTTATGAAGAAATTAGCTCTTTTACATAACATTAGTGTTAGGTGTGCAAATATCAGGCAATTACACACATTATGGGATAAAGCCATAGTTTACCTTCATGGTTATTGCATCTGTATTTGTAAAGAGAATTAAAGATATGGCCCATTCTCCCTGCCCATCTAGAATTTAGGATGATTATGGGGACAAAAGTTCCTTAAAAATATCATAGCTACTACAGTGCAAATGAGTTATTCTACACAGATACTAATGTATCTCATAGTTAATATATAAAGCAAGAATGTAGTACAAAAAGCCAAGAAGATAGTTTGCTGGGGTTTGTAGGCCAAATAGCAATTGTGTTATAGATATACATTGCATTGCATAAAGCTTCCTGGGTATATGCCTTTATATGCTAGGCAGAATCCAATATGATGAAAATGGTTGATAAATAGATTGTTAAATTCCTGACTTGTTAGAATTAGATTGCTCAAGATAACATGACTTTTAGTTAGATTTAGCTGGATTAACAAGAGTGTTCAATGAGAGCAGAGAAAGACTAGTGTTAGTTTAATTTGAGAACCTGTACTTAATCACAATAATGGAATCTTTATAGACTGGATTGCATCCCAATTTAATTGCTGATTTCAAAACTTCAAAAACCTGGACAATACTTTTCAAGATGAAGATGCTTTACCTAACAGCCAGATCTAAATTTATAAATAAACCAATATAATGTAATGTAAAATATTAAGGAGGTGGTTTTCAAACATTGCCATTTTGGTCTAAGCTTTCATAATCAAACCCAAATTTGCAGGGTGGGTGGGTTCTCTCTAGCAAAATAAACTTGCTAATTGCACTTATCCCCAGTTGTATGAACAAGTATGATAGGAGAATACAGATTATGGCAGGATCTGCAGGGAGAGTCAAAGTCCTCAAGATGATGGATGTGGTTTTGCAATTAAATCTGGCCTCTTTTCTCTGGACATCTCCATGCATGTACAAAGCATTGATGCTTTGATCATGACCCTGCACCTGCTGTCTTGTAGATTCTCTCTCTGTGGAGACCCATGACCAATAAGTAGCAATACAGGAAACACTCACATACACCACTACATCAGAACCCAGGTTTGTTGTTATGAAGCTCTGCTCCATTATGGCCTTACTACATAAAGATAAACTTTCCCCCTGTCCAGTCAAGTCTAACTTCTAGGGCACAGTGCACATCTCCATTTTTTAATCAAGGAAGCCAGCATTGTCCAAAGACAATTTCCATGGTCATGTGGCCAGTGTAACTATACACAGAGGCATTCGAAACACTGGTACCATCCCACCAAAGTGGTGCCTATTTATCTATTTGCATTTGCATGCTTTTGAACTACTAGGTGGGCAGGAGCTGAGGCAAGTAACAGGAGCTCATCCCATTGCATAGCAATGACTCAAGTCTCAAACCTGGACTGTTAGCTTTTCAGCTGACAAGTTCACCATCTTTAACCACTGAGGCATCACACATATCCTTGGCCTTATCTTGTCTTCCTTGGCAGGAATTGATTAGAATGTACTTCCTTAACAGAAAAGGCATTGCTGGGAAGAAAAGCCCATCCATCAACATACAAAAATTATTGAACACCACTGACAATGCTGCCACCCTACAAAGCAACCTTGACTATGTGTCAGAATGGTCGTGCATTTGGCAACTCCAAATCTCAACTAATAAATGCTCTGTCCTACACATTGGCAAAAAAAATCAGAACACAAAATACAAGTTGGGTGAAAACGATCTCATAGATGACCCTCACTTTGTCAAGGACCTAGGAGTACTCATCTCAAATGATCTAAGCCCCAGAGCTCACTGTAACAGCATTGCCAAAAAGGCATTAAGAGTTGTTAACCTCATCTTGTGAAGCTTCTTCTCCGGTAACATGGCATTGCTAACTAAGACATACAAAACCTTTGCCAGACCAATTCTTGAATACAGCTCATTCACCTGGAATCCACACTGTATATCAGACATTAACACAATTAAGTGGGTCCAGAGGTCCTTCATGAGAAGATCCACTCTTCTACTCACAATAGAATCCCTTATGCCACCAGGCTTGAAATTCTGGGCTTGCACAATCTGGAACTGCGCTGCCTGCAGTCTGATCTAAGTATAGTACACAAAATTGTCTGCTACAATGTCTTACCTGTCAATGATTACTTCAGCTTTAACCACAATAATACATGGGCAAACAATCGATACAAACTCAAGGTAAACCACTCCAAACTCAATTGCAGAAAATACGACTTCAGCAAGTGATCAACGTCTGGAATGCTCTACCTGACTCCATTGTTACAGCCTCAAACCCTTGCAGCTTCAACCTCAAACTGTCTACCGTGGACCTCACCCCATTCCTAAGAGGTCCGTAAAGAGGGAGTGCCTAAGCACACCAGCATGCCTACCATCCCTGTCTTACTGTCCCCATTTATCTGTACTTATTTCCCTTGTTTATGTTTATGTTTATAGATAGATACCTGCTATCTTGTACATGTTTGACAAACAAACAAATAAATAAATAATACTCCATCATGCGTTTAACTATTACAACATCTTAAAACAATTTACTGTATTTACTACTTTTTATACCATTTAACATAATTGCAAAAGAATTTCACATGCACCGAAATCTAAACATGTCACTGTTTGTCTACATAAATAAAATGGCTAAAAGGCCTGCCTTGGTCTGTAGTATCTTCCCATATTTTTGTGAAGGTTATGCAATATAATAATATCTATTTTTGGAAAATAGTTGAAAACCATCTTCAGGATCTCCAGTGCAAGCAGGCCCGAGAACAGCAACATATAGCCCTCAAGGATTCATGACCTATTTTCAAAACCTTAGCCAGAGGCCAATTTAGACTTCTAAGAAGAGCTATCTACCTCTTCACAAAACATGCCCCATGAAGAGGGTATCAAAAAGCCCCTCCTTAAAAGGGGTATAAGAAAGATCAAATGTGCCCATCTCCTCTTCCCTATAGTTTTGCTTCAGTTCCATCCACCATGTGGTTCTTACTGTGAAATAATTCAGCTGTTAACAGAAAAAAAGACATTTGTCCCCTGGGCTTATAATAATGTCTCACCAAATATACAATAATCCACTTTCTCACATAATAAACAGAACTCAGACTGTTCCAAACATATTCCATCTAATCAGCAATTATAAGCAATATTCAACTGTTGCTTTCCTTATATAGTGGTGCAAATCCATAAAAATATATTTTAGTGCTAAAAGTGACAAAACAAGTATTGAAGCCAAAGACAGAGATTGATGGTAGATGGTTGGCAGTAATTGGGAGGAATGCAGCTCTAATTGTTCTGTTGTTGACTGTATTGCTCAATACAAAATGAACAATGCCAAGCCTACAAAAACAGAATCTCTATAAAAATCTAAGACAACTCTACCATTAGAAGCTGTGGAAAAACTTACTCTTCATGTACATATAATTATAGATGTTATAAGCTTAACCACTTTCCAGAGGTACCATAATTTATATAAATATGATAATAAGGATTTTTTTCCATTAAAAAAAATTAATAAACTGGTAGGCTTTCTCCTCTAGCAGAAAATAACTTGACAAGAATTTTTTATTCAAATGGTGCTTATCAGCTGTAATCCAATTTTTTTTTACATACATATATATATTGATAATTTCATTAGAGGAAAGGAGCTGGGACAAGATGTAGTTTACCAGAGTTACTTTCAACAATCTCAAAATAAATATATGGATTTAAACCATTTTAAGAAAGCCTCCTCTATTGGAGTCACTAGCACAGGGGGGCATGGAAGCCATGAGTTTAGAAACAAATGCTACTGTGGGATGAAAAGTTGAATGGCCACCTCACAGATGGTTGTGGAGGTGAGGCATGGAACAATGATACTGGGATGGTTCTGCTATGCAAAGCAGCTGGAATGTCATGGCTGATGGCAGAGCTGCTGTGATGTCTTACTTGCAAGTACAGTTGAGCCCTAGGAGAGGAGCTCTCCACCATTCTGTTCACCATACTGATCAAAGTCTCGCTCTCGCTCATCTGTGGCAGATAAGGAAAAACAGTCATGATGCTAATGGAGGCAGAGTCAATTCCATTCAAGCTTAAACTTGTGCCATCCCTAAGATAAATGTGGAAATATCTGGATCAGTAGCTCAGATCTTATAATAGACAGAGGTACAAAAATGAAGCTCACTTTATGATGATTGTTAAGGCCCTGCAGGTCTTGAAAAAGGTGGCGAATTTTCTTGAGACTTCAACTGAAGAGTCTTTTCAATGAAAAGCTGTTAAGTAAAATGGCCCTGCATTTTTCTTTGTCAGGGAGAAATGGCCAGTTCACTTGATAATAAGGGGCTTCTGAATGGAATGGCCAATTGGGGCAGAGTGGTCCCATCTTAATTAACCTTTGTTGAGGTGAAAAGATGTGCCTCCACAAGGCACAAGCTTGTCATCTCAAGGCAGAATGGCAATCCTCTATGAGAGAAAGCACCTTATCAAGGCAGTTTGCGCACAGCCTCCTCTTAATTCTTTGCTGCAATTTACATGCACATTGTTTATTTATATAAATAGCAGTCCCAGCGATGGGGAGCCTGGTTGGAGAGAAGGACTTAATCCTGCCTCCTTCCAGCTGACAAGAATCCTTACTGTACAAATACTAGATTTCACTGACAGGATAACCTTTCTTGGTGTTTCCCAGAATCTCTCCATCTCCATACAAAGTCAGTTGCACAGGCAACCATCCTATGGTTTAAAATGAACGGCATTATATTGGAGGAATCATATCGGGTTATCTTTCTGGGGGGAGGGGAACTATGTATGTATACATATATGTGTGTTGTCCCTCCCCACCCCATATCTCCTTTTTGTTTTATTTGTATCAGCACAGTTGATTCATGTTTGGATCTGCTGCATTTTTTCTTCCTTTTGGCCCCACAGAGAAAACAGATTACTCTAGAGTTTCCAAAAGACCTGTGATCAAAGCAATTCCACAGGAGAAAGTGTTTGTAACTTTCTTTTCTTCATTTACAAACTGGAAAATGCCTATTTTGATCACAGGCCTTTTGGAAACTCTACAGCAACTCTGTTTTCTCTGTGGGTCTAATGGGAGCTTGGTGGGCAAAGATTACATTACAGAAATAGTGCAAAAAAGGAAGATTTCAAAAGGAAAGGGTTTTTTTTTTTTTTGAAATGATATGTATGCAGCTCCCATTTTTACCCTTCAGTATTTTATTTTGGGAGCAGCATTTTACTTCTTTAACAAACAAAGCAAATAAATGTTGCTATAGCAAATAATTTGCTTCTAATCCGAAAAAAGCAAAGGAAGGTTGCTGCTAATCATGACTAGCTCTCTCTCTTTTAATCTTATGCACCATATTGTACCTCTAGTTCCCTTTGCCTATTCCATTTTCCATTGGGATAAACGTAGACTGCTCTAAAATAGAGAGTAGCTCACATGCTTCCTCAACAGTGCAAATCAGCTTTAAATTGATGGATAGACTTTTATTCAGGTATGTGGCCTCACTAGTTACTATATTGCCTCTCAGAAATAAATATTTCAATAGAACAGATTATTTAAATCTGGAGTATTGAGATGCAGAAAGTCTCCCATTGATGATGTTACTTAGGAAACAGAGAATAGAGAACCTAGAGAAACAGCTCAGAGAGTACCAAGAAATCCACAGTTCAAATCTGAGCTACAGATTTTTGTTCATTTAGAAAGCATTATTTGTGCACATCCTACTGCATATGCTACTATAGGTTATGTAGACTGATCCTGGAGAAAGGGGAGGCACTTATGTAAGGTTGAATCTCTCTCATTTTTGAATTCCTTCTAAATATAGGTTTTATAGAACAAACCATGTATAATAAAATAATCATTGCTTAAATAAAACCTCAAGGATAGATAAGAAGAATATCTTCGAATAAATTTTCATTCTTCAACAAAAGTTGACAGGATTACATCTATATTCATAAAGCTCAGAAAAACAAACAGGTCTGAATCTTAAGTTGCACTTAAAAACACAAATCACTAGGGCATAAAACAAAAGAAAAAAATCAAAAGCAGAATGCTGTAGGTGATTATGATAGAAGCCTCCTATGGTCCATAGTAGAAGAAGATGAAAAGCTGAAAAGGGGTTTGCAAAGTTGCAAGGTTTAGAAAATTTAAAATGAAAACAGAAGAGCAGAATCCCACTACCATACATACTAACCTAGCAGCTTGGTTTCAGTCCAACCTAGGCACTCATACTTTCCAAATTATTGTATAGTGGTGGACTTTGATGCTGAAGCCACAATGAGATCCATTTTGGAACTAGCACTGATTCATGCAGCCATTTTTCAGGCTAGTATCAGCCAGCCATCATGTTTTTTTTTTTAAATTTCCAGTTGAAATTCTCTGCCAGCATTTTCTCAAAAGGCTTTGATTTTGTCTGGTGTTTTTCAGAGGGGACTGATCAGCAACTGTATCTTAACACCATGTAAGAGGTGTGAAACAGCATGTAAAACGCCATGTCAGTAATATACTGAGAATACTACTGAATCTCAAACTTAAGTTGTAAGGAAAGGTTGTTTGGGTTATGCTTGATATATTAGTTACCTAATTTAAATGTGTCATTTTTTTCTGGTGGGCAGATAACAATTGTTATGATAAAAACTAGATTTTATGTGCTGACTATATCTGAATTCACCAGTTCCTTCATATACATACATACATACATACATACATACATACAGGTTTTGCCTACCAGTCATGTCTGATGCTAGAGGGCAATGCTCATTTCCACTTCACAGCCAGTGTCAGAAGTATCTGAAGATGCTTCCATAGTCATATGGCCAGCATGACTATATGCTGCAAGCATGCAGAACACTATTTCCTTCCCACTGAAGTGGTACCTATTTATCTACTTGCATTTACATGCTTTGGAACTGCTAGGTTGGCAGGAGTTGGGGAAAGTAATGGAACTCACTCTGTCACATGGGACTTTGAACTGCCAAATTTTTGGTCAACAAACCCAGTGTCTTAGTCACTTGGCCACCACACCCCTTTCTCATACATATACCATATATTCTGGTAGCATACACATGGATACTGAAATGTAATCTTAAATATTTTATTCTATTTGCCTAATTTTTTCTGCATGCAGTATTTGAACAAGTCATGCTGCTTACATTTAAACTGCAGAGAATTTTGAGGGACCCAAAGATTAATAAATGTGATATGATATTCCAATCCACTTTACAAAGGCACATGTCCTAATAAATCTGTTAGTACTAAAGATTTTGCAAAGCTGAAGAATCCAGAGACAACTCAATAGGGCTATAGGACTCCAACCAGTGGACCGATGGAAGTGGTGATAACAAGAAGAGGGGATGGTTTTGTGCACACACACACTCACCCACCACTTCCCTGGCCCACAATGTGCTGTGGTGTGGCACTGGGTTGTGGACCGGGAATTGTGGGCACCTGCTCCAGGCAACTGTAGGAGGACTTGGCAATGACTGGGCATTCTCCTGATGACAACATCACACTAAAGACTTATGAACTTGCCTTAGACATTATGATGTCATTATTTAAATTGGCAATTTGTATGACAATATGACATGAATGTTCCTGGCCCGATAGGGATGCCACAGACTACATTTCTTACACTGCACATGTTCAGTTCTTTAGTTCAAACTGGACAAATCAATTTGCTTAGTCCCTGCTGAGCCAAACAAATATAGCAGCTAATTCTGGTTGAGATATTTGTGGCATTGCATAAAGATTCTGACACAGCTTAGAGTTCATTCAATCTGCTTGGAACTCCCTTCAAGTAATCCTGATTGAGGAAGCTGAAATACAATGATGCAGGATCAATGTTTCTTGCCAATAGCTAAGATTATTGGCAATGAAGAAATTGTTATGCATGAAGTTGTAGGAACAGGTAGAAAATCCAATGTCTGATATACAACAAGGAGACAGAAAGATGAAGGAATATAAATAATTTACATTAATCAGTGTCCCTAAAGAACCAGGTGGGCATTACTAAGGATGGATGACTTTGTAATGTTTGATTTCACTTAGTCTACAATGTTCATTTACATACTTGACTTTATGATGCCCTGTTCCTGGATTTAAATTGCAATTTTAAAAGAGAAAATTATGAGAATGTGTATACATTTTTCTTAATATATAGATATCTATAAGGATTTTCACCTGCTGGATTGTGGTTTTCTGCACATTTTTCTGCACTATACAGTATGCATTTCTACAAGCATTTTTAACATTTAAATATTTTCTTAATGTGCAAATGATTTACAATTATATGTTTTCAGTCTTGCTTTACCTTAATACATGCAGTCTACCTCAAAAATTTCAGAAAGTTGTGTATATTAGCATATCATTGTGCTTCACATATACATAAAAGTTGGTAGTAGCACGTGTTAGTGAATTTGCATTTAAATGTTAAATGCAAATTCACTTCTTAGAAGAACATTAGAGATTCAAGATTAAATTTCCAATCATTTTTCTTTGTTTTTTAAAGCAAATATTTACTGAGACACTTTAGGGAATGGGTAAACCAAAATTTATCCTTCCTGACATTTGGGGGTGGCGGGGGGTGGGGGTGCAGTGTTAATCCAGAAAATGAGATTTAGAAACCATTTGACTTCTATTCTTTTGGCACATCTGGCAAATTAGTACACATCCCTCACAGTTACTTTGAAGTAAAGGACAATAAATGTATCTTATTTTCAGGGTTGGGGAGAGGTGAACCCAGCTTTTCCTTTTATTACAAGTTTATGCTAATAATAACAACCTTGTGAGGTATGCTAGACTGAAAAAAGACAATTGAGAATTTGATTCTCCTCAGATTTAATCCAATGCTCTAACCCAGGGGTGGGCAAACTTTTTGACTCCTGGGCCACAATGGTTTCTAAAATTTGACAGAGGGGCCGGGCCAGAATAGGA
>JAEANM010011387.1:0-15298 GCA_017656035.1 Myanophis thanlyinensis | reverse complement strand
CAACTACCCTTAACTATTTTTCTAACCTCCACCCTCCCTTCCTACCTTAACTTACCCGCGGTTGCGTAAGCATTTCATTGCATATCGTACCATGTATGACTGTGTATGTGACCAATAAATTTGAATTTGATTTGATTTGATTTGAAACGTTGGATGCACTTAACATGTGAACCACGAAGTAGCCAAGCATAGTTGTATACAGCAAAACCCAGCACACTACACTTCAGTACATTGTAAGAATCCAGGAATTGGGTTGAACAAGCATATTGTGCAAACACAGATTTTTTTCTGATGAGGAAGTCTAAGGCCACTTGATGAATGAGGAATTTGTCTGAAAGATTTTGTCATTGCAGGACAGGCTGATATGTTTCAAGAGTCTTCAGAGATCCAGCTGAAGAGCAGAAAGAAAACATCTAGCCTAACTTTAGACAACGTTATCAAGCCAATGTTAGCCCAAGAAACATCCAATGTACATCTAAAAATCTCTTTCCTGGGCCTGCAGTTTGTGAGCATTGGAGGCTGGCCAAGAAGCCTTCATCCCTATCAACTATTTCAGGCTATGAAAATCTTGGATGTGGTCTGCCAACGGTCTCCCTAGGGAGCAGATATAGCCTTCTGCATGCCGAGCTGTTATGAGATCCTCAGATCTCTCTCGCAACACCTGCATGAAAGCATCCAGGTTTTGCAATGCCAGAGCCCCTTGTTGTGGAGAGACACCAGCCATCCCACTGCATTCCCCCCCCCCCCCAGTTTGATGTAACGGCATTGATCTGGGCACGTTCGTCTGGGTACATTGCTCATTGTGTGCGACTCATCGCGACCCCATGGACAACTTTCCTCCAGGCCTTCCTGTCCTCTACCATCCCCTGGAGTCCATTTAAGGTGACACCAACGGCTTCAGTGACTCCATCCAGCCACCTCCTTCTCTGCTGTCCGCTTCTTCTTCTTTTGCCCTGCATCGTTCCCAGCATTTGGCTCTTCCCTCTCCAGGGAGTCCTTCTTTCTCATTAAGTGGCCAAAGTATTTGAGTTTCATCTACAGGATCTGGCCTTCTAAAGAGCAGTCGGGGTTGATCTCCTCCAGGACTGACTTGTTTGCCTTGCAGTCCAAGGGACTCACAGGAGTCTTCTGCAGCACCATAGCTCAAAGGCCTCAATTCTTTGGCGCTCAGCCTTATGGGCCAACTTTCACAACCATTGCTCTATGGTACTCCATATAGTCCAGACCTGGGTCAGGAACTGGCTGAGTTCTCAGGTTGCCCATTGAGCTGGACTGCTAGGGGAGGCGGCAGTTGGTCCTCTCGCACTAGAAGGTACCCAGGAGGCAACCACATTGCTGCCAAGGGTGCCTGAATGGGATACCATCTGCTGCTGGGGCTGCGTGTGCCAGTGCCTACACCCGCAATGGGGTGGCAGCAGGGACAGGAGCTGCTGTCCTTTGGTAGGGGTCTCCCACCACCCCAGGTGGTGTTGGCACCATTGGCTGCAGGAAGGGAGGACATGGAGTAGGCAACAGTTTCATGGCCTCCATCCCAACTCCTGCGATTGCTGCCCTTGGCAAGGTGACGTCTCCGTTAGCTGCTCTGTAGACAGATTGCAAGCTGCAGCTGGGAACTGGCACTCAGTTGGGTAATCCCACTTGGCTGCTCACCTAGCCTTCCATCTGCTGCCCAGGCCCACTGTGATTCCGGGGTGTGTGTGTGTGTGTGTGTCAGCTGATCCTCTGCTTCCACCGCCTTCCCCATGACTCACCCACCAGCTCTTGGTGCCCAAACAGGGTCCTTCTGTCTCCCTCGACCATTTGAGCGTGAGTGTGGGCTATTGCTCTGGCTTCTCAGGCCTGTTTGGGGCATGTGCCAGCCGCTTGCATCCCGGTTTCAGCTTGGGCCAACGCTGGGGTCTCTCGAGAGGAGGCTTTCCCTGGCTTCGCACCCCCTTCCACCCTTTTGTTGGCTGCTGACATCGCAAAACTGCCAACCTCCTGCTGGGGTCCAGGTAGGCTGCTACTTAGAGAGCTGGTTTAATGTCAACTCTCCACTTAGCGAATCCAGAAAAAGGAACTCCTGGGACGTTATTTTATCAAGAGTACAAACTTTACTGAATAAATCCACATTGGACAGAAGAAGCGAAACCAGCTCTGGGATTCTTGGCTCAAAAGCATGCATAGTTCATTCCCCCTTTTCCCCACAGACCACCCACAGTCCGTTATGTCCATCAATCATTTCTGCTCATTTTGTTATGGGAATCTGCCAGCCATACTGGGACCTCCACTCGGTGGAAGCAATGTCCGAGAACAGACAGATACTTGGATGCCATGCTCCCCAGCCTTGCCTTCCATCCCACTCCTCCCTTTCATTGTCAAGCTGCGAGCAAAGTAGAACGCAGATGAATGTGCAAGTCAGTCTTGACACCCCATCCCACCCTGAACAGTTTTGGGGCAAAAGAGAACCCAGATTTGACTGCCCCAAGCGGGTCTGTCTTAAGGATGTTATTGCAAGGCAGCTGGCAGGAGAACCGAGTTCAAGACCCTAGGACAAGCAGGAACCACATGATCCTTCCTCACTTCTCCAAGCCAGTTGGACGCTGAGCCATTTCTCTTAGGAATAGTTGGGTGGAGTGGGAAAAACAGAGACGCTGTCTTGCCCTGGCCAGAATAACATTCTCCTGACAAGATGTTTCCCCAGAGAGAGGAGATGAAATGCACGGAGAAGGGAAGGGCCTTGGCCTTCTTATGATTTCCTTGTTTTTGTTTCAACATTCAGTGCTGGCGCAGACACCGATTTTCCATTTCAAAATTCTGCCGCTTGCTGGAGAGGAGAAGCACTTTTGCACTGCTCAGAAGCCCTTTGTTCCTCCTATCTTGTAAATGTCATATCACAAAGTTTTTCTGCATATAGAGGCACCAATTTCCAGAGCATTATGGAAAACAAAACCTGCTTTTTGTTGCTTGTTAAGGACTTGCCTCTTGGTTGCTTTAAATCGCTGTTGGTAGATGTCATGTGTTGGACACAAAACACATAATTTATGGCATTTGTGCAATAAATTCACATGCCACATGATGACACTTTCACTCTACTGTAGTCCCATATCTGTGTGATATGCAGCTGTCCAATTACTTGCTACGGATTGTACTAACCATTGATAGTTTAAATTGTGATCTGAGGAGCAAACCATAACTGCCAAGTTCATAGAAACCACAAACCATCCTACAGCTAAATCAGCCAATGCCATCCCATCCCAGTCTTTAAAATGATGAACTACTCTCATTGGATGAAATGATACTTGAACCCTACTCAAGAAGCCTGGCAACTCCTCCCAATCCAGGGTTTTGATAAAGCCACAGATGAGGCGATTACTTACAGCAGCATTTCTCAACCTCAGCAAGTCCACCTTTCGAAGTTGCTGCAGTTCAGACCCAGAATAGAGGCGCTAAAGAGTCTTCTCTTTAAGACCGGTCTTTTGAAGAAAGACAGTTCAAACACAGGCTCATTATTGGAGCATGGAAAGACGGTCAGGGATGAGGCGCTAACAAGGGCCGGGATTCTCTGTTGCTCTGCCAAGCCTGGTGGTCACATGTTCCAATGGAGGTTCCCCTCAAAGGCTGGCCCCAGCAGGGAATTATGGGACCTCCAGGGTCAGGTTGTGCCTTCAAACCTGCCAACAGGTTGCAATCTCTGGAGCTTTTCCTGGGAGCTTCCGAGTGGCCTCAATTGGGGAGAGGCAGGGAAGGGGCATCTCTACTCTCTCCTGTCCCAGGGCTGCAAAGGTAAGAAGAAGCAGGTTTCCCTCTTCTTGTCCAGCAGGTAAGGAGAATATGGGTTGAACCTGGAAGCATAAGGCTTGAAGGGATCTTGGAGGTCTTCTAGTCCAACCCTCTCTCCAAGGCAGGAGGCCTAATTCCATCCTGGACAAATGGTTGTCCAACTTTTTTTGAAAGCCTCCAGGGATGGAGCATCCACAACTCTGAGGCAACTGTTCCATTGATAGTTCTCACTGTCGAGAAGTTTCTCCTTAGTTCAAGGTTGGATCTCTCTTTCATGAGCTTCTACCCATTGCTTGTTGTCCTACCCTCAGGTTCCTTGCAGAATAACTCGACTTCTTCTCTATGACAGCCCCTCAAGTACTGGAAGACGGTTATTGTGTCCCCCCCCCAATATCCTTCTTCCTTCACAGCCTCCACATCCCTTAATGTCTTTGCTGCTCTTCTCTGCCCACTTTCCAGGGCATCTCAGCATCTTTTTTCTATCCTGCTGACCAGAGCTGGACTCAGGAGGCCATTGGTTGAACGGTCAGTCGGGCTGCCTCCACCCCAAAAGGAGCCTCTCCCAGAGTTGCCTCCCAGACAGAACTCCTGCTGAGTGGGCCAGCTTTGTACACGCATAAAAAAGCCTTTGCTCCTCCAAAGCGAGTGTGTGGGTATGACATGTTTACCTTAGGCAGCCTGGATTCCCACAACTTGCTAAATAATAATAGCCTAAAGTGCTATTAATTTGTAGCTCTGTTGCCTAGCAACTTGGTTCCCTGGCTCAGTTGCCTAGGAACACCAGCAACCCCAAACCCCTCCCGCCATGAGCTTTGCTGCTCCAGTGCTCTGGCTTTGAAGGGGGGGGGGGGGGGTAGGAGGAAAGGCTGTGCCCCAACCGCGGGGTCGCGGCTGAGTAGGCCGGGGGAAGGGGTGGGCTATGCGCTTGGCAGGCAGGCAGACCGGCCGGCCGGCCGGCATCCCCGGGCAACATCCCTTCTAGTTCAGGCTACCTTGACACCGGTGCAAAGGCAGTTCAGGTCCTTAAGCCAAACCCCTCCGCCGCCGCCCCCCCCCCCGCCCATGGCATTGCTTTCATCCAGCCCCGAGGGAGCTTCCGCAGCGGCTCTTTTCTCCTCTTCGGACCCTTTTCGCCCCTTCCCTCGATAACCGCCTTGCTGTCCCGGGGCAGCTGCCCTCCCTTCCCTCCCGAAGAAGAGCCGGACCAAGAGTTTTGGACGGAGTTCGGCAGCCTTCCGACCTGGGGCCGGACTCGGGCTCGGCAAGGGCCCCTCCCGCTCCTTTGGGCACCGACCCGCCCGTCCGCCCCTCCACGTCCCCTGGCAGCGCCCGGGAGCCGGAGGCCGGCGGGGAGCCTCTCGCCCGGGGTCCCAAGGCGCAGAGCCCGCTGGGCCCCGGGGTGGTCCGCCCGTCGCCTGCCCGGCCTCCCCCTGCGCCGGGGACGGAGCCCCCCAGACCCGGCAATCAGCCCGCAAGCCTGCCCGGACCGACGGAGGGACGGAGCTTCCCCGCTGCGCTGCACTGCGCTCCAGGCCGGGCCGGGGAGGCGGCTGGGGCGGGCGTGGCCGGAGCCGGAGCTCCCCTGCCGGCCACGCGGAGGGCCCGGCAGCGCCGCCTGCCGCTTTAAGGGGAGCGGCCGCGAGGGAGGCGCCAGCCGCCGCCGCCGCCGCGTTCGGGGCGAACAAAGGGCGGCCCGGCGGGGAGAGCCCGGCGCCCCCTCGCTCGCTGGATCGGCAGCCGCCCATGCAGAGCCCGCGAAGCGCCGCCCGCCGCCCGCCCTGCCAGAGGCCCCTCCGCCGCGGGATGCGAGCGCGCCGGCCGGGCTGAGATGGGGCTGCCGGCGCTGGAGTTCAGCGACTGCTACCTGGACAGCCCGGCCTTCCGCGAACGGCTGCGGTGCTCGGAGCAGGAGCTGGAGCGCACCACCCGCTTCCTGAAGGACGTGGTCAAGGACGGCAACGCGCTCATCGCCGCCATCAAGAGTGAGTGAGTGAGTGAGCGGGGGGGGGGGGGGGGGGGGGGGGGGGGGCGGCGCCGGGACGGGACGGGAGGCCACGAGGAAACGCCGGGCTGCCCCGTCGGAGGGGCGGGGGAGGCGGGGGAGAGAAATGCCCCTCCGGCCCGGCTGTGCCCGGCTGTGCCCGCCTGGCGACCCCGGCTTCTGCCTCGCACCACCGCCGGTTCCGCAAAGCTCCGAGCGGCGCCCGTGCGGCGAGCCCGTGGCCGGAGGGGGCGCCGGGGCAAGGACGCCGCTGGCTCCGGCCTTCCGTTGGGCCGCTTGGGCGAGTGCGGCTCTCCGCGGCGGCCTTGGAAGAGCCGGTGAAGGGGCTGGGGGGGGGGCAGCGGAGGGCTGAAGGGGCCCCAGGAGCCTCGCTCTCTCTCTCTCTCTCTCTCTCTCTCTCCACACATCCCCCCCCCGGCCTTTTCCGAGGTGAGGGGCGGCCAGGCAGGTGCCCCGGTAAGGCGAGGGCTCCTGGGCTGCAGCGCTGCATCGTCCTCGGTGGGTGGAGATCCCACCAGGCTCCCGGGACTTCTCCTTGTGTTTTGGGGAGCAGCCGATACCGATGCACGGGCTGAGTTCCAGGACGGGCCATTTCCCGGGAATGCCTTTCCCTCCCAGAGAGTGGAGATTTCAGAGTTTAATGGAGTTTACAGGCAGAGTGTTTTATTGTGCCAGAACCAGATTGTGTGGCATCTTCCTCATTCCTAAAAAAAAGAAAAATCCATTTCAAGGCAGGGTGTGCCCAGCAGAAGGGTAGAAGCCCGTTGGGGTGAATGGGCTGCGTTCAGAAGGAGCTGCCTGCAGATTTTTTTTGGGGGGGGGGGGGGGGGAAGGAAGGAGCCTTGTCTGGATGCCAAGGACATTTTTAACCCGCTTCACCCTGTACCCAGATGCAGGTGAAAGGGGAACGCTGGTCTTGCAGAGGCAACCAACCCCAGGCATGGGGTCAGACCTCGGGCCAAGCTATAGTCTGGATCACTTGCTTATGGCCGGAAGAGTCCTATAGTCCCAGCACCACAGTCTATAAAACTCAGCTTATGATTTAACACAATGTATAGACCCAGCCATTTTTAGCTTATTCAGCAAACCATGGCTAAATAAACCAGGCTTCGTTTATCCAAAGCCAACCCTATAGTAGGTGGGTAGATTGGAAGCCAGCTTGATTCCCACCTCACCTTTCCATTCGCGAGGTTTCTCCCTCAGCTTTTTTTGTGTGGCCAGTGTGGCCAGTCCGAGGAGGTGGAAGGGACTCAGAGCTGCTAAGGTCTGCCCTTGGGTGGTCTTGGAGAAGAAATCACCCACCTCGGGCCTGCCTTGGCCACTTTGCTTTGAGAGAGAGGCAGGCGGTTGATCTACTGAAAATCCCCTTTCCTGGTGTGAGATCTCAGCTGAGTTGGCATTGCTGCCTGAGCAGCTCTGGCGGGATCCCAACTCCCACAGATGTGGGGCTGGCAATGTTAGGGGCAAGCAAGCTTTTTCCTTGGACTGAGCAGGTAGTTGTTCCTTTCTGAGATCATAAATGTGGCAGCTTCTGGGTAGAAGGTGTGCCTTAGAGTCAGGGATTCATGGCCAGTCCAGCCATCTGCAGGAAAGACTGGTGTGAGAGATTTGAGTCAGATAAATCCCAAGGAAATGTGAGGAAAGCTATGTGTATTTGCTGGTGTTTTGTGTGTGTCAGCCAGATAGGAACAATAGCTTGGGAGTTCGGAGTTTGCTCTGGGATGGCTGTC
Source organism: Myanophis thanlyinensis (assembly GCA_017656035.1). Lineage (NCBI taxonomy): Eukaryota > Metazoa > Chordata > Lepidosauria > Squamata > Homalopsidae > Myanophis > Myanophis thanlyinensis. The sequence goes on along the minus strand of JAEANM010011387.1, from coordinate 7,804 downwards.
ACTGCAGAGGCTCTTGGAAAGGCAGCTCTCTGGAAAGCAGGGAGCTCCTACTGTCATGGGCTGTGCTGTGCTGGCTGAGGCATTCTGGGAGTTGAAGTCCGTTCACCTGGAGGATGCCAAAGCTGGGAAGGCAGTGAAGGAAGAACAGAAACACAGCTGTCATGATATCACGGTGTCTTTGAAAAGTAACCAGGCTCCGTCTGTACACCCACCTAGAGACGAGACGAAGCATGCAGATCCCAGGAGGAACCTTGCCATTCACAGCTGAGCTAAAAGCAGTGGCCTTCACACATTTGGGAGTTGCTGGGTGATCCTATGTTCCAACGGGATCAGGTTGTACAACAGCAGATGTATTCTTCGATTACAATTGTGGATGGCCATTTAACTCTCTGACCTAATGTAGCTGGCCATGGTGGGCTAGATGGGACATTAGGAAGTTGAGAAGGCTGGATTCTGAGCACCGTAGTATTAAAAGAGATGTTAAATCAGCTCAGCCAACCCACTCTCCTGCAAGAGAAATTAGAATTTGAGAGGTGAGATTTCATTTCTCAGAAACAGCCCCACAAAATGCCTGGGTTGAAAGAGGCTGTAGTTATACATTAATTTATCTAGGAGTTTCCTTTCTGTTTGCTGAAATACTTAAAAATAGTGATGGATTTTGGAACACTCCACATGCAATCAAACCAGCAGTGTGTCATTTAAATTGCATCAGCTGTAAGCATTGTAAAGTACTAATTAATAGGCAGAAGAACACAAAGATACTACAAGAAGCAAAGGCTTAAGTCCCCCCTCCCCCTAGCCCCCAAATTCATAAATTCCTGGCTTTGATTTCAGCTCTCAAGAACTGTTGTGAGTCTCAGAAGATGGGTGGGGTGGTAGAAATGCTCACCCAGGAATTATTTTGTGCAGTTTTCACCAGAATTGTGTCTTTGATGTGTGTCTTTTGAAAGATGCATGTGCATAGCCTGAAAGAATCTATAATCATAACGTGTCTGTGAGAAATAACAAGTGGGATGTGCAATTACGTCTTTATTACAGAGGGCAAAAGCGACGTTGCAGGATTAGTTAGGTCTGGATGCCTCCTCACCAAAGAGCTCTGTAGCTTCGCCTGGCCTGGCCCACAATTGAGGCACAAGGGCTGAGACCTCTCATTTCAGGGGAGTGCAGATTCCAAGTACATAGGTGTTTTATTCTGGTAGGTCAGTTTATCATTAATAGAAGAAAATATCTCCTTAGAGCTGATGTGCTGCCAGGACAGTCTGTGGAATAACCGGAAATAATAATTGCTTAACTTCCCAACAAACGAAAACTTCTGAACGCCTCAAAAGCAGCAAGTGCCTTTGAAGCCTGTCCCCAGAATAAAACAGCAACAGGTAGCTCTTTACCGGATAGAAAAAGCTGAGAGGGACCTTTTCCTAAAAAGTGCCACACACAGTGTCGGTTTTTACTGGGCAGCTGAACAAGGTAGCTCAGTGCCAGTTGGCAGCAGGTGGTGAAGCCTGGCAGAGTGCCCTCTGCGTGGGAAGAGGGGAGATTCGGGGTCCCCCCTCTTCTTGTGCATGTGTGAATAGCGAGGGCCGTAACATGTTGAGGGTGCATATTGGCACCTCTTTCTCTGGGGACACCCAGCACAGGGATAAGTGGGTATTTTCTGCCCCTGGAAGAGGCATTCTGTGAATAGAGATTGGAAATGTTGGTGTTGAATTTCAGAAATGAAGATTGAGCTGTTTCAGTTTTGATTAAAACCAAAATAATTCAATGAATGTCTGTCTCCTCCTCTCATTTTGCACTTGGATGCAGCTGCTATCATGTTAAGCAAGGACGCTTTAACTAGAGTTGCACAGCCAGCCAGCACATGGCAAATGGCATGAAGCATGGGGGTGTGTGTCTCGGAGATGGAGTTGTCCCCTTCCCCACCTTGAAATAGTACTTCTTCAAGTGATTGAAGAAAAATGTGAAAGGTGGGCAAAGTAATTTAACTATTTTGAACTAACTCTGCTACAGTTTAAAATAAATTTAACTATTATTACAGCAGTACATTTATATCTTTGTTACTTTTTAAAATGTGATTGAAGGACCTTAGGTCCCAAAAGATTTCTTGCCTCTCTGATGTTGTGAATTATGGTTTGCGAGCAACAGTTTGTGAATCCAATTGAACTGTGTGCGTAGAACAGATCTGCAAATCTTGGAGCTGCTGGGATTTCCGCCTGCAGCTCGAGCCCATGAAAAGTGCCAGGTATGAAAGGGGAGAGAATGCAGAAAGCTTAGATGGAACTGTACGGCAGCTGTGGGGCATGTATGTTCAAGTGCTCCTCAAAAATCCTGCTGTGGTTCCATATATTGAAGCTAAACTACATATCTTTTTACAGTCTGCATGCTATTACTTCAGAGTAAATATGCAAACACCCTTGACGGAGCTTTTTTTTTTTGCTACTTTAGAAGGATATATGTTTATGTGTGTGCGCGTACACACACAAACACACACACACACACACTTCTAAAGTTATTGATTGGGGTTGCAAAAACAACCCCAAATAAATAGAACAACCTTCCATGGGGCTCCCAATGGCCAAAATGTTGTGGAGGGAAGCCCCTCTGTTGCCTGTTTCCCCCCCAGGAGTTTCCTTCCTGTGCTGAGGCCATTCAGCTGCTGGGCTCCCGCTGGGCTTTGTCTGGAAATGTGGCCATCAGAAAGGCAGAGAAAGACCAGAGGGGCTGATGGAGAACGGGCCGCGCAGGCTTCTCCCCCTGGCTTTGGCCGTTGTCATAGCTGCCATTGTATGAATTCCCATGGCGTGACCCCAGATGCCAAAGACGGGCACCCTCCATTAAGCTCTCCCCTGTGCAACGCTAGATTTCCACGGGAGGAGGATGCGTGCAATTGGTAGGGCCGCACACGGCTTCAGATTTGATCCCAAAGGGTATTTCGGAGCAGATGAGTGCAAACACAAGAGCCATCTGCAACTCTTGAAGCGGCTGCCTGCCTGGTCGCCGAACGGCTACGGGAACAAGGTATGTTTAGCCTGGCAAAGAGAAGGGTGACATGGCAGCTGTCTTCCAGCGCAGGAATCCTTGACTTACGGCCACAATTGAGCCCAGCATTTCTGTTCTTATGCGAAACATTTGTCAAGTGAGTTTTGTCCCATTTTACAATTTTTCTTGCCAGAGTTGTTAAGTGAATCGTTGAAATTGTTAACTTAGTAACATGGTTGTTAAGTGAATCCGGCTTCCCCATTAACTTTACTTGTCTGTAGGTCACAAAAGGAAATCTCGTGACCCCGGGAGACACTGAGACTGTCGTAAATATGAAACAGTTGCCAAGCGTTGCAATTTTGATCACGTGGCCGTGGAGATGCTGCAAAACTGGAGATGCTGTGTGAAAAACAAACAAGTCACTTTTTTTCATTCCTGTTGTAACTTTGAACAGTCACTAAATGAATTGTCGTAAGTTGAGGACTATCTACTTGAAGGGCTGTCACAGGGGTGTGGGGGCGTTGATTTATTCTCCAGCACCTGCGGGCAGGACAAGAAGCCATGGATGGGAGCTTGTCAGAGGGAGATTTCACCCCAAAATTAGGAGGAATTTTCTGATCGTGAGAGCAATTAATCCAAGGAGCAATTTGCCTCCTGGATTTGCAGCTGCTGTATCCCTGGAGGTTTCCAAGAAGAATTGGACAGCCTTGTCCGGGATGGAATGAGGACTCCTGCCTTGGACAGGGGGTCAGGCTATAGGACCTGCAACGTCCCTTCCAGCCCATGATACTACCCGAGGAAACTGGGACAACTTTATATAGTTGCTGATGTTATGTTCGTTGTTCGTGTTTCTGAAGACTTCTGAGCATCTTTTCACAATTGTTTCTGAAGCATTGCAAAGTCCTAGAAACTTTAATTCTTCTCTTGTGGATGCCTCAGTCCTAGATTTCCATGCAAAAGCTTCGTCTCATACCGAATGTTGCATTAGTAACTATTCTTGCCAGGTACTTTGGAATAGGTAGCCCTTAAAATTAGCTCAGAAATTATTTGTGGATGTTTTGATTTATTTTCAGTATTGGTTAATTACTTCAGCCAGTGCTCAGTGAACACCATAAATAAACATTTAGCTTTTTATTTAATTTAAAGGCTGCTGAACTCCCACATGACTCTGGGTGGCTTACAACTAAACCAACTCAATACAAAGTACAAAAATTAAAACTAAAACAAACAAAAGAAAGCAAAGCAAAATGAAGAAGGGGGCTTCACAGTTACCCCTTCCCCAAGGCCTGGGAAAGCAGTTGCCCGAAGGCTCACTGGTGGGAGCCACACGAACCTCATGAACCTCATGAGAGGAACGTAAGAGTAAGCAAGCTGATTGCAAAAGGGGGAAGAGGGGTTAAATGCACGCGGTGGGATGGACAGTGGGGTTCCAAAGCATAAGCGCTATATTTTTATTTTCTAATACTTCTCTGCTTTGGGTAATTAAAAGCTGTTTCCTCGTTTTCCTTGCTGCTTTTATTTACCTCTGGGAGAGAAATGGATGTGCAAAGAAAAGTAAAACATCCTCCTTCGTAGCCGAGGAGAAAACCTGGAGGGCTGCAGGAGACACAACTGCCAGGTTCAGGTGTGAAGGGGCACCTGGCCTTGGAAGCCCAAGACTGGCGGCTTCTTACTTGCCTGCCATCACACCAAGCACCAGGATGCAGATGTTTCTTTCGGGCTGCTTAAAGGGGCCAAATAAAGGCCAGAGCATGCAGAGTGCCCTTCCCAAGGGAAGGAGTGTGTCTGTCTGTCTGTTTGTGCTGTCTGTCAAGAAGTGTGTGTGTTTCTGGCTGAGATGAGGTTTCCTTTCAGGCTTCCCTTCCCGCATGGGGGGCTTGAAAGGGGCCTGGAGTGCTTTGTTTATTCCTCTTCGATTCTTTTAAGATAACATTAACAGAGATATTTCCTTCTGGGACAAACAGAAGGACCAAGGATGGGCCCTAAGGCAGTGGGAGGGGGAGCGACTTGCGACTTCCTGCCTGCTTCCCCATTGATTTCCCTTATGGGAAGCTGGAAGAGAGGGTTGGAAATGACGGTCATGGCAGCACTGAAGCCGCCACAATTTTTGCCAGATTTCAGTCCTGCAGGAGTCCTTGGCCCCAGAGGTTGGCTGCACTCCTTAACTTAATCCACTTAAGGGGTGTTGATTAAAATAATGCTGCCCTATGACGCATGATTTCACCCAATTGAAGGATACACAGAGAGTTTCAGCAGTACGTAGGTAGACATATTTGTGTTTGTGTGTCTGTGTATGTGAATTGCCATTGGAAAAGCTCCTGCTTTCCCAGAACGTGTCTCCTGGTCAGTTCAGATTAGAAGTGGTCTTTGGGGAAGGAAGTGTGACATCCCAGATAGGAAAGCACAAACACAAGATCCCCGGAGAGGATGCGCAAGCATGCAGCCAGCAGGAGATAGTAAATAGTTGTAAATAGTTTTTATCAAAAGTGTTTAATTATAAACAGGAATAAGAAATATATTCAGAGAGGAAACTAGTCAAGTAAATGTAGAAAAAAGACAAAGATAGAAAAAAACAAAAACAAAAAATTGTGTGTGTGTGTGTTCCTTTGTCTCTTCTTTTTTCCTTGCATCAGGTATATAAAACTAAGGGAACTTAGCTATCCAGAACTTTCACCCAAAGCAATGAACATCAAGAGGCTATCTGAAAGTGCAGGTATCATAGAACAGGTTTTCCCCACCATTAGGCAGGATATAAGAGTCACCTCTTATGACAAATGGTAGTAGATACCTTATATGTCTTGCACCTTTCCTCTACATACTGTATCCAGACACAGTAAAAGCTAAAGAAAGAGTCAATGGTCCGTCTAATCAATTCTCCTGGATATAGAATAGGCGAGGACACCTCTGGCAGAAAAAGTCTTAGGTCAGCCTTGTACATTTTCCCTATTTCTCTTGCTTCAGGGGAAACATGAATGTTGTGGGCCTATATCCACTACCTGAAACCAAGTCCAGTGGAACTGAAACTGGTCTGTGAAGGAAAGGCAAAATACACATGTATTTCCATCACCATCCAGTGTGCTCCTGCTGGGACTTTATGTCTGACAGGGCAACTCTTAAGAAGTCCTTGGTGGTCTCTGAGCTTGGTTGTTTTCTTGCAGACATTTCATTACCCAAATTAGGTAACTATAGGAGACAGCCAGGCTGAGCCTGAGGTCAAATGTGTCATCAGTCATGAGTCCCTTCGGGCACACAAGAAATCTAAGTCCAGCCCACCATGACTTCCTTATCTACCACCAAATTGTTTTGAGTGTTAGTAGTTCAGGTTCTTCTAGACAGCTTAAGCTTACAATAAATCTTTACACCTATTTGAACTGCCTGGATCTCCTGATTTCTCTGGCATTTGACAGTAAACATCATCAGCACTGATGATTTTACCTAGTTTTGATACTGAAGCAAGAAAACAACCAAGCTCAGAGACTCCTCATTTCAACCCCAAGCTACAAATATTCTCCGTTAAGGGCAAGTCATGTGCTCTAGATATTTACAATTGTATTCACAATCTCATTTCCAATTGTGTCCTTCCACAAATGACTGCGTGAGTTTGGAGCTTGTTGGACTACAGCTTAATCATGCAGACAGGATGGCAGACTGGGAGCTTGTAATTGTTATCCTAGCATCCCATGCAAGAGGAATTCCGTCGAAAAGGGAAATAAAAGCAAGACCTTGGAGGACGATGGGATCATTCCAGTGCTAGCCTCCCATCTTTTTCACATTGTTTATTCACCAGGCAGAAAAGCCAATTCACAGCAGTGTACTCAACTGCAACTAAAACTCCAGCCAAATGCCAGACATTTTCACACCCAAATGAAGCTGGCACGGTGCCCAAAATGCACTGGGCTTCACTTTGAATGCAATATATATATATATATATCTTTCATACGGCCCTCAAATCTCCTATTTGTCTTTATCTCCAGATATAAGTTAAGAATTATAAAAGGCCATTCTCTTTGAATAATTGCCTCACAATCAAAAGAAGTGCCTTTCCCCTTTTAAAATAGGCATTAAAAGAACAGATGTCTGAGCAGATAAAAAAAAATGTGATTCATTAGATTACAAAGAACTGCATACATCTAATCTTGTTGACCTTATGAATGGACATAATTTGATGATGAATTATGGAAATGTTTTTTCTCTTCCACCCACATGTGCAAATGTATCCTGAGATGGTCTCAGGAGGGGGAGAAATTGCTCAGGAAACATGCAATAGTCGAAAATAAAAGTGATCATAAGATGGGATCTGTTGGGAAAGTTCACGTCTCAAATCTAAAGTTATAGGAACTTCTAGACACCCTGTTCAAATGTCTAAAAGTGCTGGAATTTTTTAAAGGTGAACTGTTCAAAGGGAAACTGTAACCTGAAAATGCAATTGTCTCATTACTAGAGCAATTTCTGCCTCTTTTGTTGAAGCAAAGGATCTATAAAAAGGGACTGATGGAAATATTTAGAATGAGCTAATTTACTAAATAAGATTGTCAGGGAAAATATTGTGTTTATAGAATCTCTCTCTCTCTCTCCCTCGCTCTCTCTTTAATCTTCTGTCCTTTCACAGTTTCCAGGACCTAGTCCCTTGAAACTCCATCATTTTCACATGTGATTAAAGTGATCTAAATTTACTGCTTTGTTTCACATAAACATAAAAGCCTACATTGTGATTACAGAATTCATTTGGTCAGCAAATCAAATGTATTGCTCACAGTCTGCTGAGTACATATTAAAAAAAGAAAAAGGAAAGACACCCCATTGTGTGTGTGTGTGTATGTGTGTATGTATG
>JAEANM010011386.1:0-15299 GCA_017656035.1 Myanophis thanlyinensis | reverse complement strand
CCTCGCGGTCATCCAAACAGACCCGGTTTCTTGAGTTTTCTTTCACCGATTTGGACCGGGTTTTCGGCTATAACAAAAGAAATGTAGGATATGCAGTAACAAAGCTAAACTTCTATGAATCTACATTGTAGGTTCAGTCAGTGGTAGAGTAGAAGAATGTAGGGTCAGTGATAGAAAAATGCTAGAAACAAACAAAAACAACATCAAATGAAACAAGCAAAATGTTAAAAAGTTATGATATTTATGGGATTACTTACCAAGCACATCTAAATTATATTAAATTAACCAAAATATCTTTATAATCCCCAAGCCTTGTCACAATTTGGAGCACCCCTAATGTTTGGAAACTGAAAGTAGAAAAATTTGATACACCCTAAATTGGAATTAATTGTTGTAAATTTTTTTACAAATGGCAGAGGAAATCAATTATAAACATTCTGTAAGAAATTTTGTGGGCCTTCAACGTGAGTACCAATAACCGCAGGAACTAATAGAAGGATAGGAGCAAGTGGCCAATAGTGGGATACCATTTTCCAAGGGCAATTCAAAGTGCTGGTTGTCATCTATAAAGACCTACATGGCACAGGACTGAGTTATTTTAGGATATCTGCTGAATTTACCTACACTAATAGTATGGGTATGCTTTAGGTCAATGGTGGCAAACCTTTTCAGCACTGAGCACCGAATGTGAGCGCATGCTTAACATGCATGCGTGTCTTCTACAAGCGCACTATTATGCACGTGCAATGTGTGTGCATTCCTTTTGTGCATGGGCATGCTGCAGATGCATGCCCATGCATATTTGCATGGGAGTCACATGCAGAGTCTCAAGCGCGTGTGCAGTTGTGCAGGAGTCGCATGCATGTGCACTCACGCAGGAGTCACACATACACACACATGCACATGCACAGTCAGTGAGTTGTGGCGACAGCTCTACGTGCCAAGTGGGACACGCATGCCATAGGTTCGCCATCACGGCTTTAGGTCATGCCTTGAGGCAGTGTCATCTGATGAAACCCAGAAGCCATTCTACTTCTGTAGGGGCATCTGCCCTTTGAAACCATTCCTACCCTAATGTTCAGTTGTTTCCAACATTGCTGACCTTTAAATAAATTTAAAACTTGGCTAGTCCCCTGAGCATTGGGGCTAAAATGAGTAAACTCATCAGGAAAGGGTATGAATGTTGATTAGTTGCCTACTCCTGATTATTATTGGCTGTTGTTTTGTTGCTTTGTTTTGTGTTATAAGCTGCCCAGAGTTACGTTGTTTGAGTTATAATGCTGCGAAAAGACCTCAGTCTACTGCTGTAGTAGATGATAGCTCCAAAGACGTTGCAATGTTTGGTCCTTCCATAGAATGCCTAAATCTCCAATTTAGCATCTTTCCCCATCACAGAATGTCTACCTGTCTGAGTTGAGCTTCGGCTTTGTTGCTCATCTCTGTGGTAGGGTGAAAATTGTAACAAAAAGATTCAAAGATGCAGAACAAGCTAATAGGCATGAGGTTCAGAAATGAAGACACATGTAAAGAAGCCATGGACTGAAAAACAGGAAGGGGAGGTAAACGAGAGGGGAGGAAAAGCTCAAAGGAGATCAGGAACTGAGACAGGAGGAGGTTAATGAGAAGTGTCACAGCATGTTAAAAAGAGAAGTGGCAACATGCTAAGCTGGGAAGAGAAAGAAATTGAGCCAACAAGGCATAAGATAGGCTGAAACAGAAAAATGAGGTATTGGCGATTTAAAAAGAAATCTTTGAGAAAATAGAATAATGCTGAGGGAAGCCTTCACACTGAACCAGAGGATAAGAGGAACTGTGCATAATAGAGAATAGACAACGGAGAGTACTTTAGTGGCTGAAAGCTTTAGAACAGAGGAAAAAAGATAGTGAATGTCATTCAATGGTTTCTACTAAGCAATCAATTCATTGGTTTCAAGGCCCTGGTTACCATTTAATTGCCTCGTGATTGTTGTTTGTTTGCTTGTAGTTTCTTAAGTGCTGCCATTTGATTTGTCTGAAATATAAATGCTCAATGATTGAATCCCCAGCATGTCATTAAGACTTCACTTTCCCCCCCAAGTACATGTAATCGGCCACTTTGTCTTATCAGAATTGATTGGTTCAAATAAAGACATATTCTGCAATGTGGACATACAAGAAATGCTGAGGCTGCTTCGTTTATATGACAAACTTACATTTGTAATAGATGGACATTCTTCCTTTTATTTTGTTTTTTAGGGAAAAAAGCTGAGAGGAATTCAGTAAGACTAATCAATTACTTGGGGGGAGGATGTGTTTTTGGTAGAGAAATTGCTTTAATGTGAAGACGCATTTTCTAGGAGTCTCTTTAATTAGAGTAAGTACAGGAAAAGTGGAGAAGAATTCTGTCTAATTTAGAGATTCACTGGTCAATTAATTTGCAATGGAAGAGAAGAAAACTAGCATACAAACAGGGAATAGCTTGAAAAAGACGGGAAAATTCTGTATCTACTTAATAAAGAGATACAGAAAATGGCACTTAATTGATTATGCAATGAATAGGACTGGTATTAGGTATTCCAATGCTGAAATATACTTAAAGATATCAAACCATGAAAATAGAGTTGGATTTAAATGCAGTACAGAAGTACATTGTGCTGTTTAAATTTTTAAATAAATGAACATTTTTGTTTCTCATTGTGTTGAGCACTTTTAAACCCAAAGGTACGTACCTGCATTGTACAGATAAATATAAATACGTTCCAATTGCTATTCTTCAAACAGGAGTGTAAATTCACTCATTGAAAGAGAAGAAAATTTGAAAACACTGTAGTAAGAGAAAATAAAATATAGTGGATAGAGAGAATGATAATTACCTTATTCACAGTCACAATTTGTAAAACAACTGTCGGGTGTAACAGAAACATTCTTAAATCGGGGTCCAGATAAGCAAGTAGTATGAAACACATTTTGTCTGAAGTGTAGGAAATAAGAGTCTGATTTGTAGTTGCCTCATACTAAACTATTTTGTAGTGAGTTCTAAGATGAGAAATGGTTAAAAAGGCAATGTGCAACAAATGGTAACAATAATGTATATTATAATTAATTGCATAATAGTACATAGTATTTTTCTTTTTTTTGTTGCAGAACCCCACTCAGCTTCCCTATGGAAAAGCTCTTTATGCCTACGAAGGGAAAGAGCCCGGTGACCTCAAATTTAACAAAGGAGACCTTATTATACTGCGCAGAAAAGTAGATGAGAATTGGTATCATGGGGAACTGAATGGAAATCATGGCTTTTTCCCCGCAAGCTACATCCAGTGTATCAAGCCTCTTCCACCAGCCCCACCACAAGGCAAAGCACTTTATGACTTTGAAATAAAGGACAAAGATCAAGACAAAGACTGTTTGACTTTTACCAAGGTAGAAATGTCCATCCTTTTCTAATTAGTTTCATTATAGTTCCTAATGTATTTGCTTTAAAACACTACTCTTTAAAGTATGAAATTTTGGAGCTACCGCCGAGCTCAACTCAGAGGTTTCCAGGGCGGAAGGTTAAAAAAAGTCAGATTGGCAGTCGAAACTACATAATTGAAGTCCCGACCCTTTTTAATGTTCTTTTCCCATAACACATGTAAAGAGAGACAAGACTCCAATCATGTGGTTGCGGCTGCCATCTCGACCTTTTTTATTGCCTGCTCAACGATGCCCCTGCTCAACATTATTCCCAGAAGGCCTCTGAACTTTGTAATTCTGATTATTTTCCTTCAGGCAGGCAACAAGGAAAGGCTTGTAGCCTGAAGGAATGATAAACTTACAAAGAGAACATTTAAGTGATATAGTATTATTACTTTTTATTTGAAAATGAATGCTTCTCTAATATAATGAGATAGTTTCAAAAATATTTTTTCGTGCATCTGCTGCCATTTAGTGAATGATTTTTCTGCCCTGTCAGTTAGACTCCAGAACAGGACTCATTGTTGTAAAACAAGAGGGTGGGATTTCTTGAAGATAGAGGGTATGACTGGCCCAACCATCAGCTGGAGGACCACAGAATACATGCCTGGAAGTAAAACTGATTCAAAGGACTGAAATTAGGTTGCTTTTAGGTGACAGTACATGCTAAGCAAGAACACAGTTTGCCTAGCATGTAAGATAAGCCAAGTAAAACAAGAGTAAACCAATTGAAAAATAAACATTTCACAAACCTCAGTGTTGCAAAAAAAGAAAAAGTTCCAGTTTCTCCAGTTTCAGATAAAACCACAAAAATATGCATTCAACTCTTGAAATGAACTGTGGATGGACATGACCAGAAACATAAGGGACTGAATGGAAAGAGAGATTAAGTTCCTTAAACGTCATTAGGTTTGGAGAATACAACGGTATGATCTTAGAACCAGAAGTTAGCACAAAACTGACTGAAATTTCTGCTATAGCTCTATAGTCCACAACCTTTGAAAAATTAATATAACTGTGCTCATTCGGATTATACAATGATTTAATGTTCAGCTTTTGTTGACCATGCAATATTTTATGGGACTGAAATCTTGCATTAAGATTTTGCTGCTCTATCCATAGGACATTGTTGTGAAAGCGTGGAACAGTTGCCTTGTTCTTATGTACCATATATGAATCATGTTATTTTTTGGCAGAAGCAATTTAAAAAGATTTACAGTTTTAAGGTTTGTGGCACCTTAAAAACTTTTTAAAAATCATTGTATTTACAATATCTCATGTAGTTGGGATTTTGTGGCTGTGCGTTTATACAATTCACTAATCTAGACAAAAACTAATACAGGCATATTCATCTTTCCCTTATACTGACTATACGGTCAGGCAGATGGCTGATTACACTGAGTTATATCATCACAATTTGCCCTATCTTTTTTCCAACTGTGGAAGCACAACTGTGGAGATGAAAGAAGTAAAGGGTACTGAAAGAGTACTACAATGAGGAGGAGGAGGAAGAGGAGGAGGTGGGGGCAGAAACAAATTTGGAAGATCTGGCAAGATATATTATAGGAGTCTTGAGCTCCTAATACTTTCTCTATATGGACTCCTTGGGAATAAAAAGGGAATAAAAACCCAAATCAAATGTCAGTTTTGGAAAGCCATGGATAGAAAATTCTGAACTGGGAAGAAAGCATAGGAAGATGTTATTTGACTTCACCTGAGTATATTCTGAAAGAAGGCATGTTTTTTTTCTGTGAAGGAGAGCCTTGGAAGTATCTAGTACAGTTTAAATAAAATAAAAACAAAAATTACCTGTTTACATATTGTTATATGAAGCACATGTTTATACCAAAGAAAATCCTAAAATCATAACTTTGATTATCCTGTTAGGTTGGATTTTTGTAAATATGGGAAGTGTCTCATTGAAGGTGAGGGCTTATTGCCAAGATAAAATCCATTTTGGAAAGGTCTGGAAAATTCACATTTTTTTTCAGTAGATACTACAGTATTTATATTGATCTACTGATATATGAAGATGTATTCATAGGATTATATCATTAGGAACTTCAGCATTTTTAATTCCTCTGAGATGGAGCTATTTAGTGGGAAAGAAAATGAAGAACTTAACAGTATCTCCAAACTGCAGCTCCACAAACAATAATTAATCATTCCTGTACCCAGTGCCTTTTCTGGCAGTCCTAAAGGAAGAGAAAATATTTTCATTAACACATTTTGATTGAATTAGTCTCCAGAGTTGACTATTATTATATGTCATGATAAGGAAGCAGCAAACTGTTACTCACTTAATTTACTGCTACAGTGTGTTTACTGCCAAAAAGGAAAAGAAAGGTGTGTGGGGATTTTCAACCTCTATTACCCAACATAGTAGAACTATTGTTGAATTGCATGCACATTGGCTTACTGATCTCGTGAAACAAAAGGATGTGGGGTCAGCCCCGTAACATTTTACAAGAGCACCTTTGTTGATCTTGCAGGCTCTTCATCTTCCCCACAGATCTAAATGCCAACGCTCTATTTCTTGCATTCACCAAACAGTGGTGTGGTGGTTTTTTTCCCTGGATGTGTATCTTATATCATTACCTAATAAGTTTTTCTCCCTCTGGTAAACTTTGTAGCAGCTTTTTTATCCAACTTTTATCCAGTTACTATCTCTAATATGATTCTTCTCTCCTTTAAGTGCCTTGAGACTCTCATTGTCTCCTCATCACATCACATTTTTATTCTTCAGCTTCCTTCCTGATATATATGCCTTGTCACCTAGAATAACCACGTCTTTGGTTCTTGTCTGTTGTTTTCTCTGACAGCAGATAATCTATTTTTCATTTCTGGATTTTGCTCTGTCTTTATTTCGTCAGATGTTTCTGTGCTAATTATAGTTGTCACTCTGCTGAAGAAGCTATTCCTATTGAGATAGATTTCAGATCCCACACGCTACTGAAGTCACTCACTCACTCACCTCCACCACAATGACACATCCTATCTGTTGTCATTGATATGATTTCTCTGAGAGATGCAGGCTAAAATGTTCATTTCATTTTTGCTGAGAAGAAGAAAAAAATCCTATTTTTGTGTATGACTCTTTTTCATCTTATTTCTATTAATGGCTTTCTGATAGTAAGTTGATAAGATTGTATGGTCAAATATGTAAAAATATGTAAAAGTGATAAACTTACATTAAACAAATTCATTTAAAGTACAGGTAGTATTCAACTTATGACCGTGATTGGCTCCAGAACTTCAATTGCTAAGCAAGGCTAAGTGAGTTATGACCAATTTCACAACCTTTTTTGCCATAGATGTTATTAATTGAATCACATGGTCTTTAGGCAAATCTAGATTCTTCCATTGACTTTGTTGGCCAGAAGCCAGCTGGGAAAGTCACAAATGGTCATCACATGACTCAGGGATGCTGCAACCATCATAAATAATGCCAGTGCCAGGCACTCAAATTTTGATCATACGATCTTGTATATGCTATAGCAGTTGTATGCTGGAGGGCAGAAAGTCACTTTTTCAGTGCTGTTGTCCCTAAGGTGCTTATTCTGGAGCGAAGTTGACTTCTTGTTTTTTCTTTGAAGACGTTTCTTTTATCATCCTAGAAACTTCTTCAGCTCTGACAGGATAGTGGGGAATGGAAGGATTTATATTCTTGAAGACATATGGTCATTTGCATCCTTTTAGAGAGTTGTTGAAACACTTGGAGGTTTATCTAAGTTCAAGTGAATGAGAAGGGAAGCATCGTCAAAGAAAAAACAAGAAGTCCAGTTGCCTCCAGAATAAGCACCTTTGGGACAACCATGACCTGGATGACTGAGAATCTCTACAGAATTTCAGTGCTGTTGGAATTTTGAACAGTCACTAAATGAATGGATGTGAGTCAAGGACTACCTATAGGATATTATGGTTTGATTCAGTTTAAGACTGCTATGTTAATAGATATAAGGATTGATTTCACAATTTTACTTTTGAAGTCTATTATTATAAAATAATGTTATTCATCTTATTTATCTATTATAGTAATCAAATCTATATCTTGCCACAATCACAGGACTCTTGGTGGCTCATAAATAATAATATAGAATAAAATCCCAAACATAGATATGTATGAAAGACATAAAATCACAAACGTAGATCGTGGCATTGAAACCTCTGCTTTCAGCTTTTTTCCAGGACGCAGATAATATCAGAAATATAGACATGAGACAGACCTATCTCCAATAGGAGGCCAATGCAATAATTTCTTTTAGATTGGAATTCCAGTCTAAAGTTCCCCACCCAATTTTTAAAAGACAGTTGCCTGAAAGGAAAAGAGGCATTTTATGCAGTTTGTTGTTTAATGCCTTGACTTGGGGAAAAAAGATCACCATTTCTTAACTATTCAAGAAACAAAATGTTTGTATGGATGTTGTATTTAAGTCAATGTTTTTCAAACTTGGCAACTTTAAGGTGTGTAGTTCAACTTCCAGAATTTCCCTGCCATATATTAGCTGAGAAATTCTGGGAATTAACATCTACACATCTTAAAGTTGCCAAACTTAAAAAATGGTTAATTTAAGCCCTGCCTCATTTTTGATAAGGTATTTGCTTTACATTAAAAATAATTTCTCATTTTACATGTTACTGAACGGATGCTTCAAGCACTAATAATTAAGTGGTTATAAACTTTGATTTCAGAAATGCTTTCTCAGTTCTGATGGCCAGCTTCTGTTTTGAACATTCTGGGCCTTTTTGAACTGAGTGCTTCTCAACACAAATAGAGCACTTCTACCCCAAGGAAATTGTGCCATTTTGAAAACATGTCAGCTAAGTTTGAAGACTATGCTTATTTATTTTTGGCTCAGCCACAAGTAATTTGAAAAGACTACAGAAAAAGTCACCTTTTGTTTCAAACACTGCAACTGTATAAATCTTACAACTGGTCTCCTTTGTGGACTCTCTTGTTTTACTCCCATCTCCAAGTTCCTGGGTGTAGCAATCTTTTTAAGGTTTAGGTGAGTTGACAGCTTTTCAACTGCACTCTGTTGGGGCTACCCTGCAGGGAGGAAGCAGACAAACACACATATAAAGTAGGAGAGAAGAGAGAGTGGAAGCAATTTATTATAATTTGCTTTTGCACTGAGACAGGGGAGCATCTTTTTATTTCTGCAGAACCTATTGTAATATTGTGTGGTCAAAAGAACAGAAGGTGATTGCAGATTCAATTCAAAATGTTTTGAGCAATTGGGAAGTAGATAACCATTATTTTAAAAGAAAAGTGTGGTTTTGAAATGAAGGGCTGATTGACTACAGATTAATAAAAAATGGAAAGAGTCATAATAAGTCCAGTCATAGAGTTTTCTTGGCAGTGTTGTAGAAGACGTTTGCTCTTGTTTTCTTCTGGGAAAATTTTCTGAATAAGAGACAGTTAATCAATTGAAATGGCAGAGGTTTTATTTAATTACTTATTATATGAGTCTGTCAGCTGAAAAGCTCATGAACGGTGGTCTCTATCTTAAAGATTAGGTGGAAGTGAAAGAAAAGCCAGAAATGAACAAAATTTCTGGGAAGAACTATAATGAGAGCTAATGTCTTGTGGGGGGTAAAAGCATCAAACAAGAAAGTGAGAGACTGTGATTTCAAGTCCCATGTTATGCACCAAGCCAGCAGGGGTGACCTTGGACTAGTGAATCTCTCTCTACCTTAGGATAACAGTAAGGAAAACCCATTTCTGAAAATATTGCCAAGAAAACTGCAAGGATGTGTCCAGGCTTCTTGACAGGAGCCAAGGATGACTCAAAGGTACCAAAAACAAAAACCTTGAAACAATTCAGAGAAGGCAAAACCATAAGCCACATGTTTTCAAGCAGATCAAAAGAAGTGCCTTTGACTCTCTTTTCTCCCACTGCTTCGGCCTGAGGAAATAACTGCTGTCAAGTACAGGGTGAAGAAGCACCAAAGACAGCTTGTTATCTGGGTGACTTGAAGCCGGTCACGGTCTCTCAGCATAACCCTACTATCAGATTGTTGTGAGTTAAATGAACATGTTGTTACTCAGGCACACCATGGAAAAGCAAAGCAGATTCAGAAGGCACATAGCTCCTTCTTATCTCAAATCCTTCTTCAATACTCCTTTGAAGAAAAATCATGGGCAAGCTTTCCTCAAAACATTTCTTCTTCATTCTCAGCTGAG
Source organism: Myanophis thanlyinensis (assembly GCA_017656035.1). NCBI lineage: Eukaryota > Metazoa > Chordata > Lepidosauria > Squamata > Homalopsidae > Myanophis > Myanophis thanlyinensis. Next base: position 5,680 of record JAEANM010011386.1, on the reverse strand, counting down.
AGCATTGCTTTACCATTAAAGGGGAATTTAAGAATACAGAATTAGTGTCAAGCACATGAAGCTAGTGAGTACTAGAGAAACTAGCATAAGAAGCTAGCACATGAAGCTAGTGAATACTGTGATGGCAGTATCCTCACATATTTTTCAATTTCAAATTATGTATACTTGATTCTAATACATAAATTAGACCTTTTGCAATTTATCCTCATATATTTTTCCCATAATTGTAAGTAGATGTACACTGCTATCAACTGGCAAACAAGGATGGCACTGATGATGGAAAAATATACAATTTTCCACCATCTCTTGCTCAGTTTGGTTCTCAAAAATGTAGGAATAGTGTTAATAAATACCATTACAAGTATTTTTGCATGAATGAAACATTTTTCCATGTAATTTCCCCCTCTCTGAAAAAATAGCTGACTTCTACTCCATTTAATAAAAATAAAATCAATTTTGACTGAAGTGATTGATTTCCAGCATAGCTTTTGATGTCAATGATAAAATAGAATTTCTTATCTTAACAATAACATGGAGCAGATGTCAGACAGTGATTAATTCTGAGGCATATTAGCAACAAGGAACAGAAGAAAGGACATAACATCTCACATAGACAACAATTCTGAAACAATGATTCACAGCTTTGTTTGATGGAAATCAGTATGCATAGAATAGCAGACCATGTAGTAAGATCAAGTGGCACTTCATCATTTATGTAAATAAATGGATTGTTTATTTCCTGGTTCACTTCATATCCTGTTTTTAAAGGATCTTCCCAAGACTCTTCTCAAGTCAGAGTATATAACAATTTAAAAGCAAAGGAATTCTGTTAGGTCATGTTAAGGGATTATCCAGCATCCCACATACTAACCAGTCCGATGCTTTCCAGAAATTCACATGCAGTGCACAAATCAGCATCTTCTTCAGCAGCCAGAGTTGATTCAGAGAGATTCAAAAGCTGCCTTTAATAGGTTTTAGTCTAAACTTCTTGAATTTGTCTTGAATTAAAAGAAAAGAAGAAACCAATCTGGACAGGAGAAACTCATTCCTGTCAAGTCTGTGCCTGAATCCTGGGAACATATGGAGCTCATCATGGTCAGAGCAGGGTACCTGCCAAATTCCACAACAAACACAGCATGGTACTAGGCAATGTTTCTAGTCTTTTGAGATTTTCTGGCTTTCCCTTTCCTTTTCCTGCTCCTCTTCATTTCTAATCTGTAAATTTAGAAATTTACCTGAAAGTTAGCAGGTAAAGTCTATTACAGACAGGTCATTGCCCTTGGTGACACCCCCCTGGTTCACAAGGATGTTAGTACAATTCTAGGTTTTTCCCCAGTCTATCCTTGGTGTAGAAATACAGGTTGCCAATGTTTGTTTTTGTTAACCTAAAATATAAACAGTTCAGGGAACTGCATGTCTGTAATTTGTATGATGTGGTGGAGCAGAATGGTAAACGTTGCCTACATCTGATGTTTTCATATAAAATGTGATATGAAAACTGATCTGAGGCAGAGAGGACCTGGAATGACCCATTACATTTTTCAGTGAAATGTTCAAAGGCACTTTACAAAACTGGCAATGGCTCTGCTTTTGTCCTGCAAATGGTGTATTTTGTGTACTAGGAAGTACCATCCCACTGATTTCATTCTTGGTGTAGTTAAATAACACTCCATAGCTACACGAGATGAAAATTAGACATCTTGATCTACATAACATCTGCCAAATCAATTTTGCTATGCTCCTTTTTTTCCCTGTCTTAAATTTATTCCACTTGTTTCCTTGCCAGTTGTGTTACCTTTTTTTTAAGATGACATGAAGAGTTTACATATAATTTCTAATAGCATAAATATTTCTATACATTTCCTTCCCCATGTACATTTTTGTATATTTTTTCTAAGCATAATTTTTGTATATATTTTCCCTTATGCATATTTCTGCATACTTTTCACCAATATACAAATCAATGAACATATCTTTACACGATGAAGTACATCTTAACATTTTAGGAACTGCAAATCTGGTTAAATATCATTGTTTCAGTGCACATAAGGATTCAAAACTAAATTAAGTGACTATGAACTAAGTGGACATCATACCATTCCTTGCTTAGTGACTGAACTTCATTTCTTTCATAAATAGAAACATTTATTTCTGTTCTTAAAATTTTCATTGCAAAGTTTATTAGAAGAAAAATCCCACTTTAATGGATCATTTGGGGAGGACCAAAAGCCCATTAAACTTTTCAGCATTAATTTACAATTTATTTATGTAATTATTTATTTTATTCCACCTATTATTTTTATAAATAACTCAAGGCAACTGACATACATGATACTGCCTCCTCCTGCTATTTTCCTAACCCTAACCCTACAACAACTCTGTGAAGTGAGTTGGATGATTTCTTTCACTATATGACATAACATAGCATTAATATAAAATAATATAATTATAGTGCCTCATTCAAACTATGGGCTTTGATGCAACAGGCTGGTCCATTATTTCAACAGAACATCTGGCGACACATGTGGTCTAGTGTATCAGAAGTCTGCCAAATGGGCAATCTGTTAAATTGAGGCTTCTCTGTGTTGTATTCATTAGGGTTGGATAGTATTTTGAATTTGAAAGCAAAAAGCTGCTTCCTTAAAAAAGCTGCATCATTTCTCAAGAGTTGCACTGTAATTACAGCAAAGTATAACCTGTTTATAAGAATCACAGACAAGCACTACGTGGGGTGTCCCTGCATCTTTCTACTTTCAAATCTGTGGTCATGTATAGTCCTAATATTCATCACACCAAGGCAGATGAAGAAGAAAAAGTGTTGGGGAAAGCCAACATGATGAATATAACTGAGGAAGATGAGGGGCTTCTGTAAGAAGCAGGCAGAATTTATCCTCTCGGAAAATGGCATGGAACAAGCCAACTTCCCTCAGATACCTGCTTTGAAATGTCAAGTTCAGAAGATAGAGGAGACCAGCAGCCAAAGACACATGTAGAAGCAGGAACAACTAAACCAGCTTCTGTACTATGGACAATAGTATTTGAGACAGAGGTGTTACTGGTGGTAACAATTATAAGCAGTTCAGAGAACCAATTATTAGAAGAAATCTCCTTTTGTTTTTTTTCCCACTTTGCAGGGTTAATCCTGTAAACAAGGCAGTTGTTTCTAGCCTAATCTTTATTGCCTTGCTCACAGAAACTGCCTCTTCCCTTATTACATTATAACTTTGGTGAAGTTTAATTCTGTGCTTGGTGATGTTTAATGCTGTGACCACGCCCACAGAACCAGTAGTAAAAAAAAATTGAATTTCACCACTGATTCGAGACTATTGTTTGTGATGGTAATTCAGTCCAATATAACATTTTGTGTTACATAGGTAGTATTTTTGACATTTTTCATCAGTATATTTTTATGGATTTCAAATTCCCTGAACTCTGTCTTATATTTTTGGTTCTTGGTTTTTGGGGGATTTTTCTGTAAGCAGATGATTCAGTGCAAATTTAAAATGGTAATGGGTTGGTATTTCTTTGTTTATTTGGTTCTATAGAGCCACCAAATCAGGAAATACTCAATGCAGCTTAACTGAAAAGCTCAGTAAAATGTATGAAAACTAAATATTGCTAGGTGGAAATACTTTACAAAAATTATTTTAGTCATCCCTCATTGGTCTTCACTCAGTGGAATCACAAAACATTTCAGTCAATTTGAAAAGCCAAATTTGGTCAATAAAAGGAAACGTGTTATTCCTTTTCCATTATAATAATTAGTGTATGAAATGGCTAATTATTACAGCTGAAAAAAGAAGTAGAGGAAATTGAAAAAGAAAATATATAAAGTAGTTAATATAAAACATATGAGCACATTTCATGAATAATTGCATTCTTTGCAAGAATGGAGTAGGCATTAGAATTTGGGGAATCTGTATTGTTTTTATTTGAAAATCAGGTTCTTTGAACAAGAGTCAAGTTTAGAAAACATGCATTTTGAAATTAGTCTTGAATAGCAGAACTGAACTGTCTGTGGTTCTTATCCTGAATGCATGTACACATACAATAAAAGATTACAAATAAATCAAGATAGCACCAAAATAAAAGCATTTTATTTCATGTTTTTTTTAACAGTGGCTAAATGCAATTTTAAAAATTGATTTGTAATCTTTTAAATAGTTGGAAAAGTAGTTAGAAATCTGTAACTAGTTATATCTTATTCTGGTGAAAATCATTGGCGTCATGAGAATCATTTTTTCTCCCTATTTCCTTTGAAACAGAAATACTTTTAAAAATCTTAATTTTATTTTGTATATTATCTATAACTTTTTAGGATGAAATTTTGACTGTCATCCGGAGAGTAGATGATAATTGGGCAGAAGGAATGCTGGGGGATAAAATTGGAATATTCCCTATTCTGTATGTGGAGGTAAGATCAGATTATCTTTGTATTTCTTTGTTGAGATAAAAAGATTGATAGTTTTAACTTGTCATTTGATTTTTAGGGTGAAATCTATATAATTCTTTTGATGGTGAACACAAAGAGCAGGATTTTTCTGTTGCCCTGTGTTAAACACATACACACTCTCAAATAGTCATCACAAATGCACTTTTGAAAACTGTCAGAGGGTTTTCTGTGAAGAAGATACTGCCCATTTTAGTTGATCATTTTGAGAAATATGAATTAACAAAGACAAAACTTCAGCTTGAAAGTTTAGCTTCAGTTGCTATAGAATTGAGAATTCAAGCACTTGCTTGAAACTACATTTTTCTCTGCTGTTTTCCATTTCTATGAATATCTAGTATATTGAATTCTTCTCTAATCCAGGTAGTTACTGCTTTTGGAAGACACAAGTTACTAAACAAGCTAATCCTCTAATGCAGGGGAGTCAAACTTGATTTCATTGAGGGCAGCACCAGGGTTATGTTTGACCTTGGGAGGTTGGGGGTGGTACGAGCAGGGTGGGTGTGGCCAGCTCAACATTACTTGTGTTGGGGATGCCTGTGGTGGCCTGAATGCTCTGCCAGGGAAAACAAGCTCCCAAGCTCCATTTTCAGCTGCCACGATTTCCTGAAACCCTCTGCCAGTGAAAATGGAGCTCGGAAGCCCGTTTTCACTGGCAGAAGCACTATGGGCTGGTCCTTCACTGTTTCCAGGGTGATCCTGTGGGCCAGATCTAAGTACCCCACAGGCCAGATCTGGCCCCAGGACCTTGAGTTTGACACCCCTGCTCTAATGGAATGATTTATTAACAGTGAGCTTCTTCAGGAAAATTCTTACTCGTAGCAACCTTTATAAATAAATCAAACTACACTTGTAAGATATGACTGGTTGCCTGATAGTGCTACAATTTGTGGAAGCCCTAATTCACATTGCAGGGTCTTGACTTTTACTAGTATCTTGTGCCAATACTGTTTAGTTAAACTGCATGCATAATTTCCATGCCATTCAGAAGTTGATTTCTACAGTGCATAAGGAAACTTGCATGTTACTTGCATGTAATGAGGGACTTCAGACTACCACCAAAGGTGCTCAGAAACTTCTATTCCTGCACTGTAGAAAGCATCCTGACTGGCAACATCACAACCTGGTTTGGAAATAGCACCATGTAAAACATACAAGCACTACAGAGGGTGATACGCTCAGCTGAGCGCATCATCCGCATCAAACTCCCCGAGCTGCACTCCATCTACA
>JAEANM010011385.1:0-15299 GCA_017656035.1 Myanophis thanlyinensis | reverse complement strand
CTAAACTAAACTAAACTAAACTAAACTAAACTAAACTAAACTAAACTAAACTAAACTAAACTAAACTAAACTAAACCTTTGAAGTCCCTTCCAAGCCAATTATTCTATCTTCTATGTTCAAAATGGGACTGATCTGGCTGGGGGCTGCTGAGAAAAATAATCCAAGAAAATAAACTCCACAATGGGAAAGGCAATTGGGCAGTAACTCAGAAAGTTGCCAGCTCCTCCTTTCTAAGCTGCCTCCTGGTCTTGCACCCAGTGAAGCCCATTCAGACTGCTTTGCGCTTCTCCAGTGCACAACCAGACAATCAAATGCCCAGATGCGACACATTGCTTAGTTACACAGGACAAAGTACAGATGGCTTCTCTGCCAACTTATAAATGGATTAGGAAGATGTTATGTGAGCTTCTCCCACCTACCCACACACCCACCCTTCTTTTAGCTCAAAAATCCCTTCTCTCATGATGGCTTAGCTTTCCTTACCAACCTCTACAAGCTGATCTTCTATTTGTTTATAATTAATGCCTGCTTTGGAGACAGCGTGGCTTTTTCCTCCATTAGCAGAATTTAATAAGAATTTGTTTGCTCTAATTTGAGCGCATCCAAGACCTTGAACATTTTTACTGGTACAATGAACCCACAACTTATCGAAGCACAAGAAGCAGACTAAAGTAGAAAAGAAACAAAGCACAAAGTCGGCATCTGATTAAGTAGCAACTGAAAGAGATAAAATGCTGGATGGCCTCCAACCTCTTCATTTCATTTACCTAACCTGGTTAAATATGTGATGCAAACACGGTTAAAGGTTAGTTATCTTCCCATCTTTTTTACTCCCCATCAAAAGGTTTTCTCCCACTGACACAAATTAGTTGATTGGGTTGTTTTGTTGTGTAACTTATTAGAGCAAAGAGATAGCAAGAAAAATATTAGAAGGTTATACATTAGAGTAGCATAAATGCTATTTTTTTTTTTACTGTGACTGTTACTATATCTTATCAAGTATCTTACCTTAAAGCTTATCAAAGAGAGATCCAACCTAGAACCAAGGTAAAATTTCCTGACAGCAAGAACAATTAATCAATGAAACGACTTGCCTCCAGAAGTCATGGAGGTTTTAAAGAAGGGATTGGACAGCCATTTGTCTAGAATGGTCTAGGGCAGTGTTTCTCAACCTTGACAACTTTAAGATGGGTGGACTTCAACTCCCAGAATTCCCCAGCCAGTGTTGGCTGGGGAATTCTGAGAATTGAAGTCCACTCATCTTAAAGTTGTCAAGGTTGAGAAATACTGGTTTAGGGTCTTCAGCTTGAGCAGGGGGTTGGACTAGAAGACCTCCAAGGTCCCTTCCAACTCTATTATTCTGAATTCTGTATGATATATATTGATTTTATCGCTTTCATGTAATCATAAAGTTTGTTAGCTTTGGTTTGTTAATTTTGGGCCATGTTCTGGTGGACTTTTTCCCCTGCTTATGATTTATTCCCCCCCTCAGAATGATGCAATATCTTTATCAATAATAGCTTTCTATTTTCCTCTCCAAATCTCCCAGATTCCTTCAGAGTAGAATTCTGTAAGGCCTTCTGTAGCTGAGAGAGGTTTGTATGGGCCTTGGTGGCGCAGTGTTTAGAGTGCAGTACTGCGGTACTACTGTCTGCCGGTTCAAATCCCACCAGGCTCAAGGTTGACTCAGCCTTCCATTCTTCCAAGGTGGGTAAAATGAGGACCCAGATTGTTGGGGGCAATATGGTGATTCTGTAAATGAGAGGGCTGGAAAGCCCTATAAAGTGGTATATAAATCTAAGTGCTATTGCTTATTGCTATGATTTCAATCTAGTTGTTTAGCATATCTTCTGAGGAGATTGAATATCCCAGGATTGCCAATAACAGAATATCTTGCTTTGTTGCTAATGGAGAAATGTTCATTATATCCTTCTTGAATCTGAAGACATCCATCATGTGTGACCAGCATAGCCAACACGAGGAAAAGTGGCTATATTCAGATGCTTTACTTGGTCAAGTAAAAGCCATGCAGGTGTGTCTGTACCACAGATTTAGTTTAGTTTGTACAGAGGATGAATTGAGCTCTGAGTTTGAGGAAGAATGTGGAGGAGAAATGGTTGCTTAGTCCTAGGAAAGTAGGAAAGAGATGCAAAACAGCCCCACCTTAACTTTGATGTCCTTAAAAAATGGATACCGAATGTTTGGGATAGCTTTCAATACATACCCTCCCTCCAAATAATAACCTTCCAACAGCATCTCTGCAGTGTTTGGTTTTTGAACAGCTGACAAGTATTAACCTTAATTAGATCTGTGTGACCTAACATCCTGTGCAAACCCAACCTTGTAGTTAGTTAATGGTTCAATATGATATGAGCAAACACAACAGTTCAAATCATTCAGGTTATACGTGTTATGAGAAAGCAGTAAACACATCTGGAGAATACCTTTTTAGGCAAGGCTACCTTAAACGAAATAAGCATATGTGAATGTTTTTCACCTCAGTGCTTCTCTTTCAATAGGAAAGCCAGCCTATGGGCTTTGAAATCTTCAAGGGACAGCTGCTGATGGACATCCATCTTGATGGGAATTGACACCACTTGTTCTAGTGCCTTGAGTTAAACATGTCAGCCAGTCAAGGTGCCATCCTTTAGAGGAACAGCAGTTATTTCTCATTTAAGAGGAGATGTCACTTCTGTGGAATTGGCTGTGGAGAAGAAGACAGAATCCTCCTTAGTTTATGATGGGACATCAGTGGAGGTCATGGCAAGGTTGCTCTGCTTACTTTTGGCTTGTGAAAAAATGTCTTATCACAGAAGGTGGGATGCTTTTTGGCTGGTTGCTAGATGGCTAAATTGATCTGATCTGAGCACCATTTTTCAGAATTTCTCAGACCCTGCTTAATCATACTGAAGGTCAGAAAAGTGAAAACTATAAAAGGCAGAGGTTGGTAGTTATTTTAAGGCTGGGGTATATGGGCTGATTTTCTTTAAATTCTGAAATGTCTATTCTGGGTTTACACTGGTTTGTCTTCTCTCTCAAAATGGTGGGAAACCACATTCTGCTTTTAGAAATGATGACTTAAGTGGGGTATGAAAGCAACCATGGGATGCCTTAGATCATCAGGGGTGTCAAACTACATGTGACATATGACTTTTTCCTCCTTTGTTAAACTGGGCATGCGGCCAGTAAGTGACACAGCTGGCCTGTGGACTGTAAGTTTGACACCCCTGCCTTAGATAGTGCTGGAGAAACAGATTGTGCCCTATTTCAATCTGTGTCTACATCATTTAATACCAATATATGACATGTTTCTCTTCTAGACTATTCAAATGTGGATGGTACTTTCTAGAGAACGAACCTGGGCATCCACTGTTCTATTTCAGTTCCAAAGCAGGAATTTAAGCAGGAAATTTCCCCAATCAACTGGAGGTTTGCTTTCAGCCCAATATTATTTTTTTCCATTTAAATAAAGCCTTTAGTCTCTGCTTGTTCAGTTTCTAGAGATGTTCTCCTGAGAAGGTTCTAAAGAATTTGAACCAGCAAACTTACAACCAGGATGAGGACTCATTGTTATTCTCATATGTATTATGTACCCTGCCCTCATAACCCTGAGCAACCCATCTGTGGGTGACTCCTTAAGCACAGACGAAAAAGGTACAGATTTGGACTTTGGCAGGAGAAGGTATCAGGATCTGGGGCAGCAACCTGTAAGAAATTGACTTTTGGCAGTTGCTGTTTCAGTGGCTGTTGATCGATGGAAGCTATAAAAGGGGCCACTTGATTTTGTGTGTTACTGATCCTTAACTTGGAGACCACATAATTCTTTCTGAAGATCATGTCTGGGCTTTTAGAGTAGAATTGTTCATTATGGTGTGGTTTTTGCTAGAAATTGGAAGTAAATGCGAAAAACATCATAAATTTTTGGCTACAAGACCGCGGGGTGCTGCAAATGGTCATAAATGGTTTCTGAGTGCCCCAAATGCAGTTATATGACTGTGAAGAGTGGTGGTAGACATCAGATCATCAAATCTGGGTCATAAATCCCATTTTCAGGGTCTGTCTTAACCTTGAGCCATCGCTAAGCCAGTTGTAAGTCACAGACTACCTGTGGTTCAGATTGTTTAACCTAACAACATTTTTAAAAATTAACATCACCATTTAAGTAGCTACTGTATCTCCTACATTAGAAGCAGACATCCAAACTCAGATAGTTTTTTATTTCGACATAAAGAGACAATAGAAGATAAGTGAGTTGCCATGGGCGAATAGGCAGTAATAAATAAATAATAAATAAAATAAAAATAAAGTGACATAAGCAGAACAAAGATTCTTCAGTTCTATTACACAGATTCAAATGTAATGATTGTCATCATCATCTCAGATTACAGATCACTATATAATTGTACAGGACTGAGTCAAATTTTATTCATGTTTAAGTACCCCATTAAATAGGCTATAAATACTGGATTTAGTAATGGGGGAGTAACTGATAGGATTCGCCTATATGGATTTTGACAGCTGTTTGGACCTTTGAGATTGCACCAGTGCATAGCCTAAAAGTTGAACAGTTCTCACACACTTAACAAGTCCATGCAGGGAGCCAGGTGTAACACACTGTCTTCCTTGTAATCAGCAAGAATGGAGGGGAGGAGATAGAGTGTGTTCATTATTGACATAATGTGGCACATCAAATAAAGGAGAATAAGATACATCTCTATCCAGTTTGCTATCTCCCTAAGAGACAGCAGGTCTGGAAGATTAATTCCACTCAGTACCAAATTGTGTAGCCTGGCCACGGTTTTTAAAAAACCCGCAAGAGGATTTGATTGGGATTAAATGCTATTGTCCATGAAGAGATTGTTCATTAGCGAGAGACAGACATCTTGATGGGGACTTAGAAAGTTACCTTTTGTGTCAACCTGTGAGAAAGGCAGCCACATGGAGTGCTCACTTCTTATTATACAATACTCACAATCTGATGCTGCATTGACTGAAGGTTGTCATCTTTCAAAACTGTTGGTGGTTTTTACTGATATGTCTCAGAGAATAGCAGTATAATCTTCCTTCCTTCCTTCCTTCCTTCCTTCTCACCCACCTTGCTTCCCTATCTCAGGGGGAGATGTCAGAAATGGGCTCATGCTCAGGTGATTTAGTGGGACTCCTACAATGGATGCATGGAGAAATTTCAGCAAAAGGGATTGTGTGATGTCCTTGCCTTGCTTTATTGACAAGGTGGCTAAGGGGTTGGATGTGAATGTCATTTTATTCCATTGTTTATGAGCCTCTCCCTTGGCCTTCCTAATTTCTCACATTTTCATATAATCCCAAGGAAAAGAGCAATTCTCACCATAGGGTTTCTTGAGACCAGGAAGGGTGGGCAGCCAGGAAGGCCACACAATACTGGAATACAAGCCCAATGTGAGCTCAGTACAAATCCAAGAGATTCTTGAACTCTTGAAAAGAGATATTCAAGTGCTACAAAAGTGTAATAAAAAGACAGACTTGTTTTCTAGGGGAAGAAAACAGTAGTAACTCTATGGAGCTTCCCATTCATCCAGGTCATGGCTGTTCCAAAGATGCTTTTCCAATGCAAACAGGTGTGGAATCTTCTTGGAACAATTGAAAGGTCTATATTGTAAACAGGAGATGGGGCGTTGGTCCTACCTGATATGCTCCTTCTCTTCGTTGGGAGAGGTGATCCATTAACATACAGGAATTACTTCCTTCAGGAGATTTATGACTGAGCAGCAATATAAAAGGGCCAGTGCCGCCCCCTCTTCCCCATTCTTTGCGAGGTTGTCACACCCATTCTCACTGTGATTCAGGTGATTCTGAGGATAGAGATAAAATCCCAAGTGGCCTCAACTACTTTCAGAGAGCTAACTCGGTGCTAATGACCAGATGATTGCAAATAATATAAACCCTTCCATTCCCCACTCGTCCAGGTTCTTGGACAAGAAGTGAGAAGTTTTTAAAGAAAAAAAACCAAAAAAGCCAAGTTGCCTTTTGGAAAAGCACCTTTGGGATGAGCGGTGATCATAATCATTAAACAGTCCTTCCAGTTTGTGTAAACTGAGTATAAGCTATGACTTCACCATTCCCATGCAGTTCACCTATGTGGTGGGAAGGCTGAGAAGAAGGATGTTGTAGTCTATCTACCTGCAGCCTCCAGGTTTAGGAAAGCTGTCTTAAAGTGTCCCTGAAGGTGGTTGCATTCTGTCACTGCGAAAAGAATGTGAATGCATTTCATGAACAGGCAAATGTCTTTGTCCCTCTGGTGGTTTTATTCAGTTCAGTTCAGGTTTCCTCCATGGGCTGGGACAAGATAGAAAAAAAAAAAAATAGAAAGGAAAAGGAAGGGTCATCAATCTTCATTTTTCTAGCCACTTATCATTTTAATAGCTTCTCTAGCACATTAAGTAAAAATGCCTTTTTCACTAAATGATCCCAAGAATGTAAGTGAGCAGAGCTGTTAGGAGATTTGGGGGGGGGAGAGAGACTTGGGGGTTATAGAAAGGGAGGAAGAAGAAAATGGCTGAGGTGGACATTTATTTTGAGAGCCCTTTTATTTGATTTATTTATTTCATTTATTTCTTGCCACATACTTAATACTTAAAAAAAAGAAAGAAAAACCCAAGGGAACTAGCCACAGCCAAAGGCCATAAAATCCAATCAATTAATTTTCTTTGGGGGGAAACAGTAAATCTTTCTTTCTTCCTTTGCTACCACCCATATACACATACACAAAAATGCACACTGCCATTTCTGAGATGTGAGCAGAAGAGGCTCCCAGCTTTGGCTTTGCAAAACACTGATGCTCTAGGACAGGGGTACCCAACCACGGCAACTTTAAGACTTTTGTGGACTTCAATTCCCAGAATTCCTCAGCCGAACCACTGAGACCTTGTGTCACAGTTGCCCTTTTGTAAGGTGCTAATGGACCAGGTTGGTACTTGAGGCCATGGAGACAGGCAGTGAGTTGCATTGATGGGTTGGCTATCAATAGAGAGGATTTATTTGGACTTTCGGCATATGATGTAGTGATTGTTGTTATAATTCACTTTTAATTGTTTTATAATCCTTATCCTACTTGGCTAAAATCTCTTCAGCTTTTATAGCAATAGTGCTTAGACTTATATGCTGCTTTATAGTGCTTTCCAGCCCTCTCTAAGCGGTTTACAGAATCAGCATATTGCCCTCAACAATCTGAATCCTCTTTTTACCCAGTTCGGAAGGATGGAAGGCTGAGTCAACTTTGAGCCTGGTGGGATTTGAACCGGCAGACAGCAGAAGTACTGCTGTACTACAGTATTGCACTCTAACCACTGTGCCACCAAGGCTCCTAATTTTTAATGTTTTTTTTAATGTTTTATGTTTTTATTATAGTTGATAAATGATAAATAGGAATTATACAAAATACCAACACCCTTCTACATACACAACACACACACTTCTTATACTTGTATATAAATAAAGTATTATACAACAGTGTCAATAAAGGATAAACACTTTTCATTCATTCATTCATCCATACATAACCTACCTACATCTGAAAGCTGCTGGTTTATAAGTCTCAAGGTTTAAAATTCACTCAGTAATTGAAGCTATAAATCTATCACTCCAATGTTGATAGATAAGTCTGCTTGCAACAAGAAGGTTGCTGAGAATCTGTTTTTGTTGTCCAGTCATCAATTTCCATATAAAGATATATAGTTCAAAGGATTATGGACAGCCCAAAATATTGTAAACTACAAAATTCTATTTATAGAAAGAAAAATTGGAGCTGGCTGGGAAGAGAAAGCATGAAGCAAGAATTTATTAACATAGTTTTACAACATGAGTGCCCAGCCTTTTGGCTAGCCAGGGCTGCATTGGGTGAAGAGAAATGGTCTCTATAAAATATATAATATAGTTAACGTGTATAAGTCACATAAAAATGTTAAAAGTTTACAATCTACCTGGGAAGGCTGATATCAATTTTGTAAATCTGAAAGTACAACTCTCCCACCATCTCTTTTACTACCTAATAACTTAGAGAAGTTCCTTTCTGAGTTTCTTTCTCTGCCCATTATGCAGCTGCAGGCTATGCCTCATCTTATCTGTTCATTCCCTAGGCAATGTCTCTTCCTACTGTAGAGGTCATTCCCACATATTATTACAGAGGCTTTCCCTGTAACTGTAGTGTGTGAGAAGGACTGAAGGATTCTCTTGTGATGCTGCCTTTCCAATGATTGGAAAGGCTAAAAAAAAAAATAAAAAAATCAATAACTTCTATAGCACCACCTCCTGGCCCTCAAGTGTCATAGCATGTAGCTAAAGGATTTAGTCCTCCAAGATATAGATCTATCTCATAAGAAATAAACCAAATCAAACTCCTCCTCTAAAAATAGAAAATATAAACCATAAAAACATACTTTACATTTTATATATCCAAATATGAATATTCATCAGTAACTGGACAGCTGTTTAGGTTATGGTAATAACAGCTTGATATTTTTTCAAAAAAGGAAAATTAGAAAACAAAATGAATTCCCCCAGTAAATCACAAGATGCTGCTGGGTCTCTACAAATGATCATTCTACCAGACTTAGAAGAAGAATCTGGGAAGGATTTCAAATTGTCATGACCCAGGGCTCAGACTCAGAAGCCACTTCACCCAAACCCATGTCATGTCAGCTTCATGAGACACCAAGTCAAACACAGGCATCATCAAAACAGGTGGATTAGTCATATAATGACATCTCACTTCCAAGCTCAAGTACTTGGAGACTAGAGTGGAGAGCAGAGGAAAGGTGCTGAATAAGGCTCCTTGCCAAGCAAGGAAGTAATGCTCTTAATTAAAGACAGCTACCTACAGCTTGATATCAGAGACAAACCTGACATATATTATTCCAGGGGTGTCAAACTCAAGGCCTGGAGGCCAGATCTTGCCCATGGGGTGGTTAGATCTGGCCTGTGGGGCCACCCTGGAAAGAGCAAAGGATCGGCCCATGGTGCCTCTGTCAGAAAAAACAGGCTCCCAATCTCCATTTTCAGTTGGGACGGCCTCCTGTAACCCTCTGCCGGTGTCCATTTTCACTGGCAGAGCACTCAGGCCACCACAGGCACCTCTGACATGAGTAATGTCAAGCTGGCCATGTTCACCCTAGCCACGCCCACCCAGTCAAACACAACCCTGATGCGTCCCTCAATGAAATCGAGTTTGACACCTCTGTATTATTCTGTTGGAAACAACCATCTGATCTCTTGCTCTGGTATGTTTCTCCTGTGACTCTTGCTTGTGAAACTCGGAACTTTGGACTGGATTTTGACTGCTCTTCTTCATGTTTCTGCTGAAAGCAAAATTATTCAGTCAAACTTTCTTTCCAAGAGACTATGTTGATTTATATTCTTTTCCTTGTCTTCTGTTATCTACTCAGCCTTGAGTAAATTGTTTTCATCATCTACATAGAAGTTCTTAAGAGATACATAAATAAGGAGACTCAGGAAGAACCACATTAAAACAGAAGTTAACCCTAATACAGCCTTTTGATCAGACTTATTTATTATACAGGAGTAGCAATTTTCAGAAACGTATTTTCTGCTGTAGATTACCTGCCCATTCTCTAGATTCCTGGACATTCCAGCCACTTCTGCCCTTTCATTTAGAAAAGATCAAGACTTTTTCTTTTTTCTTTTTAGTCAAGGAAAAGTTGGATAATCCCCTTTGCATATGTGATAGATATTGTCCCCAGCTTTGTGAAGATGTGGAGTGGGTACATCTGAATCAATAGTCTGGCAGGCTGTGAACGTGTAATCTCTTGTCTGGCAAGGGAAGTCTAATGACTACAGTTTAAATGGAAGGGTTAAAATGTTAAAATTCTATTTGATGATGATGAAGACGATACATTGAAAAACTGGGTGTTTTTAAAAAAATGATGCTTCTAGACCTCATCACGTTCTCAGTACAGTTCAAAATCAAATCTATTGGAACAAGGAAGAAAAGGAGAGAGAAATATATTTTTCATTTCCCTCCTCTATTGTTAACAATCCACGAGGCACCCAGAGGTGGGAAAGTTTGGATTCACTGTCTGCTGAAGAATGAAAAGTAAGATCCCCACTCGCTTTCTCACCAATCCTTCGTGCCTTTTCTCTATTATATTCAGATTCGGTTAAATTTTATTTACCACCATTTCTCAGCTAGCAAAACTGCTGAGCAGTCAACTGAAAAAAAAATGCATTAAAATCAGTGCATAATTCTAGGAAGAGAAAGGAGGATCAGGAAAAAAAAATATTACTAGGGTAGCAAGCACACACACCAACAAACCCAAATGCAACGGAAACCTTAAAAAAGAACCAAGCTGATACACTCAGAAAACATCTGGATGGAGACAGAGTCAAAGAAGGAGCAGAACTTCTACACCCCAGATTCCTTTGAGGGGGAGGTTAGTTCCTTTCAGCTGGAGGGTGATCTGCTCCTCAAGTAAAGCTACTTATTTGTGAGATGTGTGTAGCTGTATAAATTTGTTGAATAAATAAATAAAGGAGGCAGCAGGATACTATTGTGGAATGAAAAATGGATGTTAAAGTTGCTTTTCTCATCCAGAGTTTGGCTCCCCTCTTCCTTTCTATCTTTCATTACAGCCTCGTTTATTCCTCTCTTTCCTTTCCTTCAAAATGCAGATTGTAACTTTTCCAGAGCAGAATCTATGTGGTGGGATTTTTTGTTTGTTTGTCTTTCTTAACACTGAAAAACACTCATAGCTGCATCTTTCCTGGAACAAAGGGCTCTCTAGACCAGTTTACTTTCAGTGTTCAAAGCGTAATGTGTTAACACAAATGATATGATCCAAGAAATAAAAGCCCAGATTCACTCAATTTCCAGTGTAAATGCCACTGCTCCTAGAATGAACACAGTACTACCCATGCACAGGAGGAAAAAGCTTCATTAGTTTTGGAGAAAGGCAAGACTTTCAGAAGGTGAAAAATCAAGTGGAGGAAAATCATTTTAGAGGATTCCACTGTTCCCTGATTAATTCAACACAGTACTAGGCCATGAAATATTTGACATTATCTAATGGTGAAATTGCAACTTCAGCAAAGAATGATCATGAAATAGAGCAGGGTTTCTCAACCTTGGTAACTTGAAGAAGTGTGGACTTCAACTCCAGAATTCCCCGGTCAGCAGAGCTGACTGGGAAATTCTGGGAGTTGAAGTCCACACCTCTTCAAGTTGCCAAGGTTGAGAAACTTTGGAATAGAGTATTCTTAGAGAGGCTGGCTAGCACACTCCATATTACAAATCTTGCAGGACCCACAGGTAGTTTTTACAAGCAGGGATGGACCACTGCTGAAATATAAGCTGAAGCAAGTGTTCAACAACAGAAAACTCTGCTGCTGTACCAGAATGTGGTTGGCAGCCATTTACCCCAATTGTCCTTGAGGCTAAATAAAGTCGAAAGGAGCAGAAGTTCTGTCAGTGTATTTGGTTCATAGACTGAAAGACATGGTAACAAGGTCAGCCAATGAATAGACATATAGCAACAGATCAGCCAATGAGAGCTGATTGGTGACTGAGACAGTTTTGGAGCCTGGGTGTGGCTTAGCTCTGTGCTGAGCTCTGAACTGCAACTGCAACTATTAACTCCTCTCCTCTGCTTGTGTATTCTTCTTCTCTCTACCATGTTGAAAGTGTCTTTTGGTATTGTATATTTACTTCATGTTATATTATATATAAAGAGAAGTTGTTGGATCCTGCTGAGTTCATTTACTTGTGTGTGCTTCTGAATGTGTTTGCTACTGCAAACTCTGACAAGTTATTTGGAGGAACTCAAGAGTGTGAAAATAATTAAAGAGATGGGAAAAACAAGATGTGTTAGATTATCATTCACATCATGCCCAGCTTGCATGTCTGTATGTCAAAGGATATGTTGGCTAGAGATGATGGGGCTGGTATCTATGGAGATTCTCCATCATCCAAGTCATGGTTGTTCCAAAGATGCTTTTTTCAAAAGGCAACTGGACTTTGTTTTTCCTTGAAGATATATCACTTCTCGTCCAAGAAATTTCTTCAATTTTTCTACCAGGAGGCTGGTAGTCCACCCGACAGCCAGTGTAGTACAGTAGTTGAGAGGGTGGACTTAGACTGAGGAGATGCAAGTTAAAGACTGCACTCAACCATATGGATGAATTTAATCTGGTCTTTCTTCTTTTTGCCTTAATCTGACAGTTATGAAAATTAAATCGGGAAGGGCTCCTTTCTTCCAAATAAACCATCTTGAACTCTCAGAGTGAAAGTCTCAGAATCTAATTCCATTAATCATTTAGTTAGCCAGTAGATTGGTTAACTAACTCATCATACTGATGGTGGAATGAGGGATTAATAATTTTGCAGCGTAGCTTCATGCATGAATACTGTAAGCAAATTGTCCTTTCAGCAATTTAGATTTTTTTGTAGAATTTTTTTGTATTGAGCTTAAAGCTGTAGAACCCCCAGCTGAAACTTTCAAATAAGATTGGATTAATGTTCTCTTAATAATGACACAAGTAACATTTGGCAGTTTCTAGCTATTTATCATCCTTTTTCTGGCTTTTGCTTGAAAGTGGGAGGTTTTGAAGTGAGCTGAGATGGTCTCAATGCTCAGTCAGGAGAATTATGCTCACTTTCAATTGAATGCAACCTTTCCAACACTCTGAAATAATATGTAAAGCTTCAAAAGAAGCCATGGTAGCACTGAACATGTGACCTCATCCTCCACCAGCTTTCAAGTCTTCACATGTTCGCCTGAAGGCCCAAACTTAATTTTCCAACCAAGCAGATGCAGGCTACTGTAACCCAATGTGGGTTTAACTCAAGCATTTGCTCATTTCTTATTTCTGTTTTATGGTCCAATGAGTAGAGATGGCAAGGAAATTCATCTGAAAAGTTTTTCTATCTACTTTTTCCATTCCACTTACCAAATCTAAATACCAAATGAACCAGAACTGCGCATGAAAAATCCTTCTTTTCAGAATTTTGTCATGCTAAAGGTAGCTTAAAAATGCATCCTGGAATGCATTCATTAAAGCAAACCCTAGAATACATTTATTAAAGTGAAATGTACATAAATATATTGATTCAATGTACAAAACATACAAAATATTATTTTAAGAGCAATGTTAAGAGTACACCTTGATTCTTTCCTATCTAAAAGGAAGGCTCCCTCTTCCTTGGCAGGAGAAGATTCTCAAATATGGAATGTTCTTCCATAGAGTTTACACATAATATTTAGGGTGGGTGCATATTTTCTGAAAGGAAGACATCTTTATTTTAATATTGATTTTTAGGAATGCCAGCTTTGGATGAGCACCCTAAACTATAGAACCTAAAGCAGTGGTGGCGAACCTTTTATTTACCAAGTGCCGAAAAATACATGCTTTGCGCGTGCTATCCACACTTGCATGCAGCTCTTCCACATGTGCTGCATGTTCAATCGCACCATCTGCACATGCATGCAGCTTTTGCATGTGCAATGCACATATGCTGCACACAGGCACTCATGCATGCATGAGCAATCGCATGTGCATGCGCAGGAGACCTCCAAAGACCAGCTGGATTTCCTGCTGCAATCGTGCGCATGCACAGCGGAGGCCCAAAACACCAGCTGGGTCTCTGCAATCGTGCATGCATGGTTGTGAAATCACATGTGCATGCTCAGCTGCAGGTAAATTGGCCAACAGCTTTTGTGCCCAGCAAGATGGCTCTGCATGCCACCTGTGGCACCCATGTCACAGGTTTGCCATCACGGGCCTAAAGCATACCATTCTGAACAGTTTTTATCCCAGAGCTATAATTGCATTTGACAATGAATTTAAGGACCACCATTAGTGAGCTACTGGCAGTATTATTTGGCCTGTTGTGTGGATATGTGTGTATTTTTAGGGTGTGGGGAATTTTGGTGCGTGGGAGTGTGGATGGGGGATTGTTAAGTGGGCGTGTGTGTTGGGTCTGGTCTCTGCATGTTATGTGAATTTTGTTGTATGTGTATATTGTATATAAACATGCAATGACAATAAAGTATAAAGTATACCATGATGAGCTATGTATTAAAGTTGTGCAGAGCAGTAGAAGGGGGATTTCATACTATGTATTAGTTAGTATGAGGAAAACTCTTCTTTTCAGGGAGTAACCCAACTGCATCCACCAGTGTACTTTTCTGGTTTTCTACAGAACTATTGTGCTTCAGATGATTCTAGAGCATGGAACTTTTCTCCACATGGAAACAGCAAGGGCAGCCTATGAAAATGAAAATGGATGAAATTACCAATGAGAATTTGTTGTAGATAAAGATCATTCAGTGATAGTATTTTTATAATACAGGTAGCTCTTGAGTTATGACCATTTTTTTCAGTGACTGTAGTTGAATCTGAGTTGCATCAGAATGCGTGAAGCAGTGTGTGCAATCTAACCAGTTTTGCTATAGGTTCAGTGTGTGCACATTTTGCACATGCCAACCATGCTCCCGCGTTGCTTCTAAATTCCTTGTTTTTCAGTTCTGGAGGCAGCCTGGGTGCTTGGGAAGGCTGAGGAGGCACACAGAACAGCTGAGATTCAGATTCAGGTGAGTAAAAAAAAAAAAAAAAAGAAGGGATTATAGGGTAGCGAGTGGGAGCTGGGGCAGGTGGGAAGGCTCAAATGATATCAGGGGTGGGTGGGCACGGCCAA
This sequence comes from Myanophis thanlyinensis, assembly GCA_017656035.1. Taxonomy (NCBI): domain Eukaryota; kingdom Metazoa; phylum Chordata; class Lepidosauria; order Squamata; family Homalopsidae; genus Myanophis; species Myanophis thanlyinensis. The sequence goes on along the minus strand of JAEANM010011385.1, from coordinate 615 downwards.
ATTTCATCGCCGCTACTGGTACGGCAGAACTGGTGTGACCAGGCTGCATTTCACCACTGGTGTGAAGGACCCTGGTGGCTGAAACTTTGCTTTGTTCTTGCCAGTGTGCTTTTAAGAAGTGGCTCTTTTGAATGTAGTACTCAGCCCCATTACTAGATCATAGATACACCAACAGTCTATATTTCCAGATCACCTCCCACAATGGTTTGCAATAACAAACTTCACAGTATATCTAGTGAAGAGTAAAGCAGACATGGGGAATGGCTTCCCCACAAGCATAATCCAACACACAAAGATCTAAGTCAGGGGCGATCAACCCATGGTCCCTGGCTGCATACACCCATGGACAGTTAATAATGCGCCCCCACCAGATCATAACTTTTTAAAAATTATTATGCAATTTCTATAAATTAACTAAATTATATATTTTATACGTGGCCCAAGAAAATTCCTCAATGTGGCCCAGACAAGTCAAAAGGTTAGACACCTATGATTTAAATTCTCCCTTAACAAAAAAGCGACTTTACATGCCATTAGTATCTCCGGGGTTTCCGACGCGCCCTGAAAACCCACTTATTTCAACAAGCTGGCCTGGCCTGATACCAAAGGGTTAAT
>JAEANM010011384.1:0-15300 GCA_017656035.1 Myanophis thanlyinensis | reverse complement strand
ATCACTGATCGCACCTCACAACTCACGGGATTTTCAATTGCAGCACACATTTCAAATGTTTGCTGTGAAATAACGGGTAATGATACGAACCTCCCACTAGCACGACTAGATGCAGAGTGAGCGGTGGATGCACAGACCAAAGATGGCCACGCTAGCTTCGCCCCTTCTTGTTACAGATGAAAACGTAATCTATTTTGTGGATAGCCCTCGTATAAGCCAGCCCTTCCCGGTACTCAGTATTCCCAGGCAGCCCACCATAAAAGCATTATTTCTCTAATGAACTTCACAGCATATATGAAGAGTAAGCAGCCAATGATCTTCAGACTGATATTGATGACTTATGAGATTTTCATTTTCTGTAAATTACTGGGTCACTCTGTCTGAAAGGGAGGTTTTAAAAAGTGAACAAAAAAATAGAAAATATTGTTGGTGCAATGTGTTACGATATGGAACCACATCCAATGCAGAAGATATTGAGCATTTGCATGGGAAAACCAGAGCTGGTTTTGTTTCTTCAGTACCAACATGGTATATCCAAAAAAGTTTTACTTTGGGGAATTCAATTCTCCAAAGAACATTTCCTTGTTTTAGATTTGCTAATTGGACAACTGATACAGAGGGTTCCCCAAAGTTAGAATTGGATGTTTAATCTCAAAACAAGAGTGAACTTTACAGCAAAGTCGAAAAGTGGCTTTAAACTGTTTGTGAAACAGAGCAAGTTTTTCCCTTTTCTTGTTAAAAGGGCAAGCATTCTAAAAATACACACAATGCTTGTGAAGCAGGAGGTTGTTTTGTGAACCTTTTATTACAAATCTCTGACAAAAGTGGAATGTGAATTATTTAAAATGTTAGATGATACCAGGCATTGTTTCATGGCTTCAGTATTAGGTAAAGTTACCTTATGAATTGCTCAGGTATGCATAGGTGTGGGGACTGCTCAGTATCTTCATTTTCTTCTATAATGTGTGCAGTGAATGTAGCATATGGATTTTATATTTGACTATTTTTAATTATAAGAAATGAAGAGAAAAACATTTTCTCATTACTGTGTCTTCTTGACTTGAGAAAGTTTTTTCTGTTGTCAGCTATAGTTGTTAAGCAGACCTTCCAAATTCTAATTTTAAAGGATTCCCCTGAAAATGTTGTACTTTGGAAATCAGAATGACCTAACTGTGTGTTATATTATAGCTATAACCATATGGAGCAAATATGCCATTTCACCCTTGAACATCCCAGATTTCTGAGTACATCAACTTAATGTCATATGATCTTTTTAATTATTTCAATCTTTTGGGTGTTCAGTTTCAAAAGTAAATTCCTTCGAGCACTGCTGTCTTCTACAGTTGTGCTTAATTTGGTTCTTATGCTAGGATATTATAGATGTTGCTTTGTTTATTTAATTTATTCCCTGCTTTCCATGCTTCTACCGAGCATTCCAGGCAGCTAACAAAACTAAAGGAAATACTTACATAAAGAAACATATAAAGAAAATATATAAAATAAAGAAATTATTTTAAATAATTGTAAAATAAATGCAAAAGCCATCTAATAAATAGAATTTGTCTAAAGAAAAAAGCCTTTAAAGATTGTCTAAATCCTGTTACAGTGCCTTTAAAGATTGTCTAAATCCTGTTACAGTGGGACAAAATGTATTTATTCAGGAATTACATTCCATTAGGGAGCAAACTGCAGAAAACCCTTTCTTACATGTATAAAAATGTTGGCATCTAACAGGGGAAGCATCTGCAAGAAAATATCTTCTGGCAATACTGGAAAGTATGCCCATGGATTATATAGATGTGTGTGAATATTTAATTTTATTTTTGTAGCTCATCCTTTGGAAAAAGTGCATTACTTATTATTTTAGATGCAACATAAATAACCATTGATTTGCATATGCAGTACTTATCAAAACTAATCTTACTGTATGCATGTTTATAATATATTAATAACTAATGAAGTTTAACATTAAAAAATAAGTTTTCAACTAATAAAGAAAAAAATGTATAAATTATTATATCCATATCGAAATTGTCCTGTTGGGACTTGCAGTATGTAATAAAACATAGAAATTCTTCAAGCCATTGGTGGGGTTAGTACTGTCCTTTCAAACTTATAGCATCATTTCTAATATAAAAATATGTAATTCCAATTTTTATCACCCTATTGCTTGCCCAATCATTGATATATACTCTAATGCAAAAGAACATGACTACAAAACCTAGTATTTTTCTAGAATAAATTTAAAATTTGACAGATTTAATTTCAAGAAGCTGACTCAAAAATGAAATCAATTTACAATTTGCAGCTTTTTGTTTTTCCTCTAAATAAGGTTTAGACAGAGAACCAACCGAATGTTATTTGTCCAAAATGATTTCTTTTCTCCAAAGAAAGATCACTCAATGGCCTAAGTTAAAATCCTTTTGTAATATCTTACAAAGAACTTTTCAACAACAGGCTACATTTGTCTGCTCTGTAACTTGATGCCTAAACTTGTGGCTTATTGAACAGTGTGCCCAACTGAACAGCTGACATTTTATCTTTCAAATCTTTTTAAAGCATTTGGAGCTTCCTGTTTTGTCTTCCCTAAACTTTCTCTGAATACCTTTAAGATAAAGGTTTGATTTTTGCAACAACCACCCACAAAAGAATGTGGAGCGACTTATTAAAGTTTAGTATGAAGATTATTTATTTGTGTCAACTTTCCCTTTCAGACTCCATTACCAATTATATAGCATTTCAGTGTTGGCTCACCTGCTTAGATACCCCTTTTATCCTTTGCTTTATCTCTGATAATTATAAACACATAGTTTATAATTTTAAACATTTAGTAAGATTGTTATCATCTCTCCCCCCCCCCCCCCATCTGTCTACTTCTTGTATATTGTTTGGCACAGTAATCACACAATCCTTGAGGCTTTTGTTAAGTATCACTTCATTAAAGGCTTTTTTCCTTTTCTTCACGAAATCTTATTCTCTCCTTTGAAACTTGTAGCAAACTGCCTGGAGTGTAAGATTCAATTTTTGATGGCCTATTCACAAAAATGTATCAGAACTAACCTTAGAATATATAATAAGATGTAGAATGGGTACCAGCATTTTACTGATTGGCTGGACCATTAACAAAATGACAATTAAAAAAATCCACATTCAACAGATCGGGATACACATTAAATGCTGAGAGGCTACACTTGGCGGTCAAAGATCACAATGGACAAACACATGATTCAGAATGGATGAAGTTATGTCCGATATATAAGATTAGGCTAGGATTTTCCATTTTTGCTGTTGTTTTGGTGAGAATTTTTCTAACTAGTGGTTGTTTTTTGTTGTTTTTTGTAATTGTATCATACTTATGTACCTTCATGCACTATTTATTGCATTACAACCACAGTATTTAAAGCTAGGTTGAGCTAAGGGGGAAAAATCATTTTTCCCTATGTATTATAGCCATTTATTTAAAAAAAAAATAGGATGTTATGGGATTTATGTGCACCTAGTTTTTCACAAGATTGCCAAGTAGAATAGTGTCACTTTCCCAAATGGCTTCAATTCCAAGAGCTGTTTAAATATTTGGTCCATTGAAGTTTGTTGCCAGATAGGTAGTTTTTGACTTACGACAGGTTGCTTAACATCTGTTTGCAGTTACAGCTCACCTCCACATTTACGACTTGAAGTTCTGATGGCCAGCCCTCTTTTGCACTCATATGACTGTACGTTGAGTAGTCACCAACTGGCCAGCATTTGTAGTTGTTTGCACAATTTCAATGACATATGACTGCATTTTACAATATTTTTGCCCCAAACTGACATTTATTGTAAAAGCAGCCCATAGCAAACAGCGGATTCACTTTATGATTGCCATATTCACTTAAGAACCACGGTGTACAATTTACAACCACAGGGTTTGTTTTATGATTGCCACGTTTGCTTAACAACCTTCATGAAAAGGGTCACAAAATCAGGTTGGTCATGTGGGTGACTTGTTTTACAGTCATCATGACTTATGACAATAGTGAACAGGTTCCATTATGATCACAAGTCAAGGACTATCTGTATTTTTCCTTCAATCAATATATTATTTCCCACTCTTCAGATTAGTCTTAGTGAGAACTGGATTTATGAGGTAAAGGGAAAAATAAGGCAGGTATCGTTCTGTGTAATTTTAAGCTTGTTTTGTCTGTGATTGTGCCAGAACCAAAAGAGCACATCTTGACAGCTCTAAAGCTGTACAAAAGCCATAGTTGGTAGATTCCTCAGAGAAGGAATGATAAATCTAGCAATTTCAATTAAAGTAGATCCCTTTACAGTTGTTTTTTGAGATGACTGATGCTGCTAAAAGTAAACAATCTGCTCTTAAATTTTAACCCACTTTTGCAACAACTGGTTGTAGGCAAACATTGGTTCCGGATGTTATGGATGCAGATGTAGCAATATAAGGCTTGGAGACATTACATCTGGCCTAATGAAGATTTGCTTCTGGAGACCCTCCTCTTTGCTCCATATATTTCATTCCATGGATTGTAATGGTATGTATGTAGCAGTTTGCCAGCGCTTTATCATGGAAGGTATTGAAATAATTATGTTACGAACTGACTGGGGAACTTGATTATTCTTTGCATTTAAAAATATCATATGAGCCTTGCATGATGAAAACAATAACTGGAAACAAATATTGTTCTTGGGATTTTGTTCCAAAAAGGCAATCTTAAAGCAATGTACAGGTGAGGAAATGCATCAGCTGCTGTTGCTTCACCCATAGCTTGTGACATGTTGTAAAATGGTACTTCACCAAATTATAATAGCTGTAGAACACACCCTGGATTTAAAATCAGAGGCATATTTCACTATGTTATATTCCCTGTATTAATACATAGCGAAAGAAGGCAAAAGTTCCCTGCCTTGTTTCTGTTTGGAAGGCATGAAGAAAACTGAAAACAGTGACTCACCCACCCACCCCCAAAAAATAATCACTCTGAACACTTATAATTCCACTACATTTTCTCTGTAGTTTCACCAAGAACTGATGGAAGAAATACCAGAACTATGGTTCATACAAAGTTGGTCAGACAATTCTCATGCAATAACATTCCCACAGAGGATTGGAGCTTAGATGTAAGACACTACTAAATAAATATATCATTTTACAAATACCTCACATTTCTGAAATTATTTTTCTAAAATATTTCATTGTTCAATGGTAGGGAGGATACATAGTTCTCGAATGTCATTGCTCTCATTCTTATGTTCTCAGAAAGAATAACATACCACTGAGGCTTGTTGGTGGAGTTTAGCATTATGCATTGTGTTTAACTTCATTTCGCTTAACCCGATATAGAAATATGTATAAATCTTTTATTTAACCCGATGTACAGTATAAATCTATTTCGGATTAATATCTTTTTGGATATTATGTTTTCCAGAGTGGCATTGCTTTTTAAAATTGCATTCTCTTTCTCTCTCTCGCTCTTTTTTTTTTTTTAAATATCCATCTGCTTTCAACAGCTTTACTACATCTTGGAAGATCTATCTCTTTTAGGAGCAAGATTGCCCACACAAGTTGTTCAAGAAGTTATAGTTTGGATTTAGCAACAGGAAAGTGGGTTCCCAAAAGCAATTTAATGGCTAGGTTCTTTGCTAAAAATAACACTGAAAACCACCAGGGCAAAATTCTTGTTTACATTTGCTCAAAGGAGGTCATTCTGGAGACAATATTCTAGTATAAAGGGAGATCATTTGCCATGTTCCAGATGGTTTGGTGTAGAAATTCCTCAAATCACATAAGTATGCTTGATAATAAGGCTAATGGGAGTTGTAGTTAAGGTTTTGGGAATATAAGTATAAGTACTATACTTATAAGGTTGTATAAGTACTGCTACTCTTGCAAATTAGGAAAGGAGAGACCTGGATTCAAAATCTCTTTTAGTAACTTTGTACTTGTTACTATTTCTTGGATTAATTTACTGTTGGGATGATTAACTGCTAAATGGGAGAAAAGTGAGGGAGAGACCTGTTGCAATGCCTCAAGCACCTTGGAAGTAATTAACAAAACAAAGCAAAACAAAACATATAAGAGGGTTATATTTGCTCTATGCAGAACAGAAGTCTAAATTAGGCTTAATTCAAAGCATTGTAGGAGGTAAAATGGTAGAAATAAACAGAATAGAAAACTGGAGAAAATCACAAAATACAAAGATGTGAAAAATAGAAGTAGAACAATTGTGGCAAAAGAAAGCAGACATAGTACCAATAATAATAAGTGCCTTGGGTGCAATCCCAAAATATGTGAAGTAACATCCACTTATTCCAGGTTCCTGGGAAGGACTCAATAAGTGGACAAAAATGCCAAATCTAACCATCTGGCTGATTGTGTGCCCAACCATATTTTCATGAAAACTATCTCAAGAAATTTCTGAAGTGAAATATCTGAAGGACAGTAAAGAAGATGCACTGAAGAGAATACACTGTGAAGATCTTCTGAATATCAAAGAAACCAGACTGACCTACAAGAAAGACTGAATGAAGAATAGAAGACAGTCATGGCAAAGAAAAGTATTAAGGCCAATACACAAAAAATAGTAAATACACAAAGGCCAATACACACAAAAAAAGCAGATATAGTAGCAGCAAGACTTGGCAATGGCTAAGGGTAGGAAATTTGAAAAAAAGAGAAGGGCTAATTCTGTCTGCACAAGACTAAGCCTTAAAAACAAATTCATACAAAGACACAATTGAGAAGACAGCAACAGGCCGCAAATGCCAGCTCTACAAAGAAGCTGAAGAAACAGTAGACCACCTAGTTAGCTGCTGCAAGATGACCACACTAGATTGACTATAAACAAGGGCATGACAAAATAGCAACAATGGCACATTGGAATATCTGCAACACATACCATTTGCCTGCAAACAAGAACTGGTGGGACCAGCCATCATTATCATCATCATCATCATCATCTCAAAACCGTTATCTTATAAATGCTTTCTTTAGCCCTACACAATAACTTCATATAGAGAGGGAACTGCAGCTGTTCCAGTAAGCTTATTTGAAATAATGTTGTAATTTATTGAAATAAGAATGCTGTAATTTATTGAAATAAGAATTGGATCCACTGAAATATCCTTCAAGTAACCAACATTATCCTGCTGTTACTCTGTCCAGAATTCAGTAGAGAGAAGCTAAAGCCAATGGGAATTCTTTATGGGCCACTTCTGAACCCTTAGTTGGCCTGTTTCAGGCTGACAGCCGGGCATGGTTATTATGTGTACTGGTGGAGCTTTATCAGACACTTCAGGCTGGAGAATGAAAATCAATGAGTAAAAGTTAAAATGGCTGGACAACGTGTGGCTTTTCAGATGTTTCTAAATTACAAGTCAAGGCATTTTTCATCCTAGGTTATGTTGATACAGAAAGATATCATATTATGGCTATTATTGCCTCATGAATTCCAGCTCTTTCTCACTGTGTATTTAGCATGGCTCAATAAAAATAAAATAAGGCTAACTATTTTGAACTGCTTTTATGTTATTCTAGCTTTTTAACATTGCTTTTCCTTTTGAGTTCTAGGGATTATTATTTTTATCTGATATGGCATTCCTTATGCTGATACAAAAAATATCAAAATTGATTAAAAAGGAAGGGAGGCCTGGTTTTAGATCACAGGGTGGCTTTGTAAACATGTAGGCTCAGTTGAATGTGTTCATTAACCTATTGAAGACATTTATGCTCCAAGGTTAATGCTTGCAGGATCATCAGGCTAGTAGGGATATTGGGGTCCAGAAATTGCATGCATGCCCCAGTCATCAAGACATTTGAAATTAGCTTTTCTCAAGATGGTGCCTTCTAACTGTATTGAGGCAACAGCTGCAAGAAGCATTCTAGCCAATATGTTCTTAGCTATGCCAGCTGGGAATTCTTGAAGTCATCTCTAAAACATCTGGAGGATACCAGACTTAAAAGTTTGTGTTAATTCCTTATTAATTTGACTCCAAACGCTCGCAGAGATTATTACCAGTCTTTCTACATACTTGTGTATTATGTATTAGGCTATTTGAATTCCCATGATGGTTTATTGTGGTAGAAAGAAAGGAAATACATCATGCCAGCCTGGTCAAAATGTTGCATTGTGTTAATTACCGGATGAGGAGCTATCTTATTTTCTGGGAGAATTGCCAACAGAAATGCCAATGCCAAGAAAGCAGACCCACCAGACAAATGCACACATGCACATACTTACAGGACCGACAGAAACTGGCTTGCTTGTGCACTTTTCATGGCAGGAAATGGCAATCAGGCTTTTAATGGGGTGAAAACAATAATGTTCCTTTGCCAAAGCCTTCGCATCAGATTGGGCAGTTAAAAATAAACTATAGTGTCATTAAAAAACAAACAAGCTAGCATGGTTAGATACTCAACCACATGCACAGGATTAGAATCTATTTCTCTTAGAAAAGCAATGCACTTTGATTTACTCAGGAAGCCACCTAATGAATTAATATCTGATTTCTAGATTTTTAAAAAAAATTGGTTTAGACTAGGGATGCACATTTTTTCCCATGCTTGGTCCTTGAGTGGCCTGCCCAACCCCTTAAGTGCCAAGGCAAAAACAATTTCATTAAATTAAATTCACATCTTGAGTTGATTTGCTCAAAAATTAACTTAATAAAATGTCAACGCTGCACAATTATTTTCCAGTTATATACATTAATTTTCTTCATTCCTTTTCAAAATTTCAGCTTGTAGTATAGGTTATATAAACATGGATTATGTACTCCTGAGTTAGATTAATTGCAGGAGTGCCAAAAATGTTTTCAGGATACACCCAGGGGTACTCAAGGAAGGCACACTTCAAACAAAACGTACAACAACAATGAAAGATGATGTAAGCGAAGAACTAAAAACTGAGTTGTTCAAATGCTTTAGTCTAACCCCAGTTCTGTCTTCCATTACTCCACAGATCAATTTGGGTAAGTCAAAATTTTGCTTTCAAAACCCAGCATTAAATCCTTTAAAACAGTGTTTCTCAACCTTGGTGACTTTAAGATGTTTGGACTTCAACTCCCAGAATTCTGGGAGTTGAAGTCCAAACATCTTAAAAGTTGCCAAGGTTGAGAAACACTGCTTTAAAATAAACTTTTTCCTTTACCAATTAGCTCCAGTATTATTTGCCTAAACATTATTCCTAGAGGAGGAAGATCTATCATCTCCTGTCTTTTCTCTTCCTTACCCCCACTAATTATGATTTTTCTCTTATGTATCCTGTACCTTAATTTTAACACAGGCTAGTTACTGAGCAGTAAGACATGAAAACCATAAGCATAACAAACCCTGAACACCTTCCATATAACCTTTCTATAACGAATGGACCCATGTCATAAAACCATTTGCTTCTTCCTTTTTTTTTTCCTTCTCTCCCTACCAGTACCAGAAAAAATAACTTGGAAACCTTAGACTGCTCTCTTAACATTGTCCTGGGCGTTTGTTAAGATAAATCTTATCTAAGCAAATAACAAATGTTTTTCTTTTTTCTTTGGATAAGAAATTCTACATTCCTGTACCATTGGAAGAAAACTTTCCATTGCTCTGTTCCTTTAAATGGAACTCCCTTCTTATTTCTATCACTAACAACCCTGTTAAATCTTTTAAGACTGAAAAAAAGACTTAATAGAGTTCTAGTTTTCTCTATAAACTGCAATATGCTTTTTAAAAAGTGACTGGCATGTAACACTCCTATATAAAGAAAAACAAAATAAAAGAGCTGGGCTTGTTTCCTACCTTCATCTTCTCCTGTAAAAAAATTTTTTCTGTCTCCCTTTGCATCTCCATCATCTGATACACTGTAAATATTGCACCATGATCTATTTTGACAATGTAAATTATATGTCATTAAAAAAAAACACACCTGATTCGATTTAACAGTGTTTCTCTAAGATCCATTGAACTGACCATGAACTGAATCTGAAAACTTTAAAAAGCAACTCATGAGAAGCAAAAGTGAAGCAGAAGTGTTATATTAACTCTTGACCAGAATCAGCTCTGCCCTTATGCACATTATAAAATCTGTTAATTATTTAATTGAGATGAATATGTGTTCTGTAGCAAGACCTTCAAAAACTGAATTTGTTTCATTTTATTGTTATGATAGTTTTAAAGAAAAATATCCAGTATATCGAAAGAGATTATAAGTAAGGGAGGCTATTTTCACATCCTGCTTTGGGACATTGCCCTGACCACCAAAGGAATAAAATTATAGGCTCTCTATTGGATTTTTTCCCTTAAAGATGGTAAATCATCTCTGCAAGAATTCAGTAGACATGAGTATCCTGAATTTTTGCACACCGTTAATTTGTTTTCATTGCAGATGATATTTGTGTTGCCATTCCATATTGCTAGTAATAAAGCTAAAATCTCCTTTAAGTTTGATTGTTTGTGACTAACATTCTTGTCATTGCCTTCTGGTCTTTAAAAAATAGTATAGTTTACAATTCTGGGATTTCCTTTCTAGATTTACAAGTATGGGATGTCAGATAAGTGTAAATGAAACCCCATCCTGATTAGCTTTTCCAGATGTTAGAAGAAATATCCATATGGACTCAGTTCCAAGTGGGGAGAAAGACACTGGAAACATGGAGACTGCTTGGAAGGATGGTTTTATTGGTGGAGCAGGATCAGGACCTCATGGTTTGAAGTCCTAGGTGAAAAGGGGGAGATGCTGAGAGCCCCTGGGTTTTATGCCCTCTGTTGTAGTTTGAATTTGAGCTTGTGTTCTAATTGGTTGTCAGACTCCCATGGTGCCATGCAAGAGTAACTTTATAGATTGTCTTTTGAGTCCCAAGCTTGGTTGAATCTTGTTGAATGATATAATTTTCCAAGGCACTATGTAGAGTTGGGCAATCCCATCCTGAGGCTAAGAGCCTTTTAAGTTGCAAATAAAGCTAGCTCAGTCTATTGTTTTCCAAATAAGGATCTGCTCATGGGGGCAGGGGGCTAGGGCTGAATTTCTGTCTTAAGGCTTCATTTTTCTGTTTCTCTTTTATGAGAAATATTCTGCCTTTTAATATTTTCATTTTTCTAGGAGAGGAGTGGGTGTTAACTTCCAACACAGATCAGATGAAGCCCATCCATTTTTTCTGTTTCTTATGGACTGTGATAGCAACTTAGTGGCTTCCAGATGTTTTGAACATAATTTCCCATCTTGCACAGCTACTGCTCAGTTTTCTGGAACTACTGGAGATTGTGTTCTCATACATCTGGAGGCATGAGGTGAATACTGTATAACAATGCAACGATCTTTGGTTGGAATTTTAAACTTCTAGATATACAAAGAGTGATTGTACGTAGGTGGCCTTTCAGCTCATTTGACTTGGCCATGAATTCTGTTATTTCCTCATTTTTTTTCAAGAGGAGATAATGTGTTTCCCCCACCTGCATATAAATTAATAGATATGGAGTAACATTCAGTTTTTACAATGTCACGGACTGGTTTGTATACTTCTCAGCTCATCTCCAGTCTGATCTATGCTAGTTCATGTAAGAGACATGAGTAGTGAGTGGTCCCAGACTCTACTATAGAACCTAACATCTTTTACTACTACCCTTCTGTTCTTGGGGGACTATTGACTCAATGGATAGTCATATGACCCATGAGATAATCTTATTTTGATGACAAGCTGTACAGGGCACACACATTGCCAATAGGATCATTTCAATATCAGTTTATTCTTTGGCTGTCTTGTGAATTCCTCATGGTATTGCATCAATAGATAATAGTGCACAGCTTGGAAATTTATGGATTATCTGCTTCTGCCTCCTGTTTCCAAAATACCCAAACACATGAACAATAAACTGAGAATCATTAGGGAGTTGTATGGCAAAGAATAGAAATATCTATGCTAGACCATATGCCCACTGATCACTATTATGAAAGGAGTGTTGTGCAGGCTCTGGAATATAGATGAGTTTATTAAAGAGGAAAAATGGAAAGGAAATGATTTAAAAGAAAATGAATAGTTCTCCTAGTGTCTGTTATTACATTTAATATGGATTTTCCTGTTGTTTGATTTTTTTTTAATGTAAAGGGAAAGAAATAGTGTAATGCTTAGAATCTTGATATTTGCTTTGGGCATTGTAGGTAGAAAAACAAGAAAGAATGATTTATTTCATATGTATAGATATTCAGTGATGGAGTTTTTTAGCAATCTGGTTCATCCCAAAGGAAACCATTACAGTTTTTGTAATGTACAAAAGATTATAATAGTATTTGATAAAACGTTTTTACCTGTGAAACATGATTATTTATATGTATAAAGGTACAGCAAAGTCTGATTTTTCTATAGTTCAATGCCTCCCATTGCAGGAGGAATGTGAAAAGCCCATGGTATGTAGTAGCTATTAGAACAGTATGGCATTTTTGAAATAATTTGGAAAAAGTATTGCAAAGGAAGCGGGGGTCAAAATCTTAGCACCTACCTGCAACGCTTTAAAGCAGCTGCATCTTCTCAGACTACACGGCTGCCCTCAACACAGTTACCATGGGATCCCAAGACATAGTTGCAGACAGGTACATGGTTGTATCCATGTATACCTGAAGCACTTTTTCAGAACAGAGACTGTAACACTGCTCAGCCTTTCTACTGCAGAATCAGATATGATGCATTGTTTGGTTTTGATCAGATCCGTTGCATTGTTACTCCAAGTTCGTTGTTTTCTCTGAACTCCGTTAACTTCCTATTTATCTCAACTTCATACTGTTTACAATCAGAGAAGAATTTGGATGAACTGAGTCTCAAGCAAATCTTTTCACCTCCCACATTCACAGAATTTCATGTAAGGTCCAATTGACATTGATCTCCATGTATAACGCCTTCTCTTTTCCTGCCATTTGCCCCCATCATGTTTGTTTCCAGGAGGGGGAAAAATCCAATCCCACAAATGAAGAGAATGGCCGATAAATTTGTGAGATTTATACCTTGTCTTTCTTGCAGGACCCTAAGGGTAATGCATATTACAATCTCATTTCTCAATCCTCCTAATCTCAACAAAAAGGCTAAAGAGAGAACTCATCTAATTAGCTTCCATGAGTGACTGTGGCTTTGAATCTGGATTCCCCAGCATCCTACTTCTATGTTATTTTGGTACGCCATACTTTAGACCAGGATTCTCCAACCTTGGCATTCTGGGAGTTGAAGTCCACAAGTGTTAAAGTTGCCAAAGTTGGAGACCCCTGCTTTAGACCACATTGGTGATGTCCGGAGTCCTTCATCTGAAAGCAGCTACAATCAGGAGAGAAACTGACAACCACGATGACTGGCAGTTGTTGTTTTTTTTTAATTTTGACTAAATTTGCACAGCTGTTAGTTTCAACAGTCATCTGGGTTGTGTGCAGAGTCAAGCCCAACATTTTTTTTAAATTTGAATTTATACTCTGTGCACTATCTGGCCAATCTACTTTATCTTTATCTAGAAAGTGGAATTTAATACAAGTAGTCCTTGACTTACAACCATAATTGAGCCCAACATTTCTGTTGCTAAACAAGACATTTGTTAAGTGAGTTTTGCCCCATTTTTCATGACCATTCCTTGCCACAGTTGTTAAGTGAATCACTGCAGTTATAAAGTTGGTAACATGGTTGTGTAGTGAGTCTGGCTTCCTTGTTGACTTTGTTTGTCAGGAAGTTACAAAAAAAGTGATCACATGTCTCTTGGACACTGCAACCATCATAAATATGAACCAGTTTGTCAAGCATCTGAATTTTGATCATGTAACCATGGAGATGCTGCAACAGTCCTAAATGTGAAAAACGATCATAGGTCACTTTTTTCAATGTTGTTGCAAATTTGAATGGTCACTAAATGAACTGTTGTAAGTCGAGGAGTACATGTATACACTTTCCAAATCCTATATTCCCTCCTTTTTATAAAGCTATTCCTTCTTTTTGCAGCCTTCAGATCCCTGAAGATCAGATTGAAATAAGCACAGATGCTTTGTTATTCCACCTTTTTTTTTTTAAATGAGGGAGTGTTCTGCTTTTTGATTTGAAGGGAAACTCAGAAAATAGAGGGATTGGTACAATATTGAAAGGACGGAATTTGATATAGTAAGAAAGAAAGAGTATATTTAATGTGAGCATTGTAAAGAAAATTAAGAACATAAATGGAAATGAAGAGGATTAATAAGAACTTGACTGTACCAAAATGATTAAGCTTATGTGATATTACTAATGTATTTCAAGATGCCCAAATACCACGCTGTACACAAAATGATATGCTGTTTTAAAAACAAAAGATAAAAAAATTCATATAAAAAAAGAAGAAAATATGCCTTTCCAAGTCAAAATGGCACGCCCCAAAACTATAACACTGCAGCAGAGCAAAAACTAAACAGAGTAAAACAAAAATGGATACTAAAAGCACATAGTAAAAAGAAAAAAGAGCAATTAAGTGGCTAGCCTTGTTCAGTTATAGCCCAGGCAAAGAAGTTACCTTGAAACATTCTCCTTGGCCTTTGCTCTTTTTGTTAACTTGCTTTGGTCAACACAGATAGGAAATCTTGGGTGCCAGAAAATATAAAACAACAGCAAAACAAACTACCTGTCTCCCAGTGCTGAATAACTGTAATCCTAATAGTCCACATTTCCGCCTGTAAGGTCAAAATCTCAGTAGATTGCCATAGGTTTTGGGATCATTTAATTGTTATGACCCTAAAAATGGTCTGTTTTGACAAAGTATATATTGTTTGTACAGTTAAATCATGTTTTTCAGCACTCTTGCATAAAATTCTTGGATGTTTCTCAATGTTCATAAAAAAAAAATTGTGCTATTTCGCTATCATTTGTTTGTTTTAGAAAAAAAAGAGGCAGCACCGGAGTTACTCTATAGAGTTTTAAAAGTCATTTTTGGCTTTTAATGACGCATTTCCAAATCTCCTCCCAGCTGTTTACTTTTAATCAGACATTTCCAGCTTCCTTGCTAGCTGTCTAGTTTGATGAAATAGCTACTTGAAATCCCAGCACCTTATTGTGAATAAGAAAAAACAGTTTGTTGCTGTGAAAAAATTAATTAAGACAAGCGTTTTCTGCAGTGGTCTCATCGGAAATGTGTGCACTCCCCTTGGAGGTCATTATTTTTCCTAATTACTCAAGAAAAGGCCATTAGAATAGGCTTATTAATTAAGGGGGAAAGTGTTCAGATTTCATTAAAATTGCTAATAGAGACAGGGATTATGTCTGCTTTTATTTATTTATTTATTAATTTTATTTTAATTTAATTTTTATACCGCCCCCTCTCCTGAAGGACTTGGGGCA